>CM053576.1:131929684-131977984 GCA_028646485.1 Cryptoprocta ferox | reverse complement strand
GGAGGGGGGTGCGCGGGGGGGCAGGGGGTGCGCGGGGGGAGGGGGGTGTGCGCAGGGAGAAAGGGGCGTGCACACGGGGAGGGGGGCGTGCGCGGGGGTGTGTGTGCATGCAGGGAGGGGGGGCGTGCGCGGGGGGGTGTGCGTGCAGGGGGAGGGGGTGTGTGTGCGTGCAGGGGGAGAGGCTGCGTGTGCCAGGCGGGGAGGCGGCCAAGGCTGGCAAGCAGGTGCCTTGAAGGGGAGTGAGCCAGCAGACGGGGCTTCTAAAGTGTCACTTTAAAAAATCCTTGTAAGTGAAATCCGAAGTATCTCCCAAACTATAACACTAAATACGTTTGCAGAGTGAACAATAAGTTGCTCTTAATTCAAACCAAACGCATAATATATAAAATAAATAAAAGTACCACACACACATCCACACACTACAGATGCTGGCGATCAGCTAACCGACCCTGCTTTCTCAGAAACCAAAACCTTCCTTCTGGAACTTGCACAACACTTAAAATTAAAAGGAAGAAAAGAAAACAGTAAGGCCTTTCCCTCATGTTTAAAATGAGCAACAAGGCTTAATAATGTTCATACATTATTCTATTCTGTTCTGTTCTAAAAAGTAACACACTATGCCAACAGTTATGGAAAATATTTATACCTAACACTTTGGATTGCGTCCCCTGAGGAATACGAATTTCTGTAAACAGAGTGATCGCTGTACTTACCAGCCACTACATTGTCTAAAATCAAACAGGCTTCAAAATACACATCAACACTAATAATGTGACTTTGTTTTAAAAATCAACATAACTTCTAGACGTTTAGTTTCACTTATGATACAAATTTCCAAAAAAAGTCACTGATATAAATCCGTCATTAAAATGGTTCTATCTTGGGGCACCTGGCTGGCTCGGTCAGTTGAGCGTCCGACTTCAGCTCAGGTCATGATCCCGCGGTCAGTGAGTTCAATCCTCGCATCGGGCTCTGTGCTGACAGCTGGAGCCTGGAGCCTGCTTCGGATTTTGTGTCTCCTCCTCTCTATCTGCCCCTCCCCAGCTCCTGCTCTGTCTCTCTCTTTTCTCAAAAATGAAAAAACGTTAAAAAAAAAAAAAGTTTTTTTAATAGTTCTATCTGGAAAGGCCATCTAAGTCTTAAAAGTAAGAATAATTTGCTCAAAGCACATGACACGTACTCTTCTCTACAACCAGGAATGTAACTGGAATGTTTGTCTTTAATGCCTTCCAGTCTTAACTCAAGTGCCTGCAAAGTAGCTAGCCTGCCCCTGCCAGGGAGGCCACTTTCGAACCTGCAAAACTGGCTTCAACAGGCAGAGGATTTAAATTCTGATAAATAAGTTATGGAAGTCAACTCTGAAAGTAAACTACAATTTTACTGCAGAAAAATAAGAAGAGGTGAAGTCACTTGGAGGAAGAAGGGGAAAATTAGCAGACACCAGTGACGTTCCGGTGGGATTGGTCATCTGCCTCCCACACTTGCCCACAGCTGGACAGGCAGCTTGAGAATGTTCTCCAAGCTTCTCTCTCACAGACCACCTGTCAGCTGCTCACCCTGGCGAGGGCCCGTGACTCACAGACAAGCAGAGTTACGGCTCCCACGGGCCTCTGCAGGGCTGTGACTTTTAATCTCACTCAGCAGACAGACGACTCACCGAGCCTCACACAACGTAGCATTCCTACTGACAAGAACTCATTTTAAAAAATCTCAACCGAAAATTTACTCACCTTCTGAAAATGAAGCCTAAGAAGAGATGGATGTATTTGCAATAATTCGCAAGCAGCATACAATTTTGCTCCCTGATTAAACTGTCTGTATACTGACAACATAAGCTTTCCGCGTAAAGAACTGAGCGTTAACTTACAGATATTTTAAATTCTCCAAGTCTTCAAATGATCCGCTGGGTATACTCTTGATTTGATTGTTGTTGAGAAGCCTAGGAAACAGAAGTTCCGGTGGGAATCCAAACACTACCCCTTCACTGCCTTGTGGGAAACCCTCCCAACTGCTTGGAAAAGGTCCGAGCACGACTCGGCTGTGGAGCTCGGCACCAACGCTGGCTAAAGCCACGCAACAAACAGCATCTCAGTGTTTCGCCCTCTGATCACGAGTCTCCTCAGCACACGGGCGTCCCTGTCCCGGCACGCCGTTCCCACCCCGCGTGCGCACGGACCAGGTTCCCCTCGGACGCCAAGACGTATCTGTCCATCCTGCTGTCTGTCACGCTGTCCACCTCAGCCGACGGGAAGGCCAGCGTGGACGCGCAGGGTGGTCCCACCAGAGGGAGGGGTTGGCCCACCCCCCAGGCTCCCTTCCTGGGCCCACGGCCCGGGCTCTCTCCCCCCCGAGAGTCACGTATGGAGCAGTAATGCCAGAGACCCCAGGCCCTGCCGTCCTCAGGATCCTCGACAGGGCCCAGGGCAGCCGCAGAACCCGTCAGCACCGGTCAGTCCTGTCCCCTTCACCTGTCCCCCCCAGGGTCTGAACATGGGTGCACAACGGCGTCTCAATGAGCATATTCTCGTCTACAGCCTGGTGCCCACTCTCCAGATCCACGCCCCCGACCACGGATACTCGGGGCTGAGCGCCGTGGCTGAGGTCTACCCGCAGGTGAAAGCTGTGATGATCTCTACGTTTCCCCACGGGCTCCCAGCAGAGTGTTTGGACTTACAATGTATTCAAGTTTCTCAGCCTTCTGAACGCCCCAGGCTGGATCTCCCGGATTCTGTTAAAGCGAAGATCCCTGAAAACAAACAAGAGATAGGTTTAGAGCGAGAAGTACACAGTCACCATCTCAGATTCAACACGGCGACGAGGCATTTCAGGAATTAAACCTTGCAGCTCACTCCCTGGGCCAACTGCCTCCTCGCCGAGGCTCAACAAATCGTGAGTATTTATGCGAGCGACAGAACGGCGCTGGCCCAGGACACAAGGTGCTTTAAACAACAATCATGAGGAGACAAACACTCCCTCTAACCAGATGCCCACCTCCTGCCTGCTGGAAACCTGATGTCACAAGTCCTCCCAAAACCAACGCGGGATCACCCTGCACGGACTCAACAGGAGCTGCCCGGCCATGGGAGGGTCCAGCGCAGTGGCACCAACTCTGACAATGTCCCCGGGCTGGAGTTCGGTGGTTTATCCGCGAATTGCCTACAACGCTCTCTCGGTGAGGAGTAGAGAGTGAAACCGCAAAGCTCACTGTGAGCTAGGAGATCCCCAGGTCTTCTAAACAGTTAGATTGTGGATCATACTCAGTACTCCCCCAGGTCTTCTAAACAGACTGTGGATCGTAGCTCAGTACTTCCTAGGTCTTCAAAATCTCAGATGTGGGCCGGAAGAGCAGCTACTGACTGTTTGGGGATGGGGGACGACCAGGGCAGCCCAGGCAAGACCAGAGCCAGGACCGCAGCACCCAGGGGCTGAGCTGCCCGCGGCCAGCGGGCAGCCAGGGAGACACCGGGCAGGCGGCCATGTCCATTTTTACCCCTTCCCAACCCCAATTAAAATCTATAAATTTAACGTGAATGAAAGTCGCTGAAAAGCAAAGGAAAAACGATTTTCCTTATCGAAGAGTCTTAGGAAACGTAAGATTCCTTGCACACAGGCCCAACCCCTGTGACCTGGTGCAGCTGGATTATTACGGGTGAGTTGGGGTCCCTGCCACTAGCATGTTGAAGTCTGACTCCAGGGCCTCAGAACTGACCTTATTTGGAAATAGACTCTTTACAGAGGGGATGAGGGTGGCCCTACTCCAGCATGACTCATGTCCTCAAAGAAGAGAGAAATTCAGACAACGGGGACAGCACCGTGTGAAGACGGGCCTGATTCTGCCACAAGTCAACCTTCACCCAGGACCGCCTTGAGCCAGCAGCTGGGACACAGAGTGGTCCCCTCCCAGAGCTTCCCCCCAGAGCCCCAGAAGGAACATGTAACAGCGCGCCCCCCCCCCAGAACCCTGGAAGGAACATGGAGTCCCCACAACCCCCGAGCTCCTCCCCAGAGCCCTGGAAGGAACATTGAGCAGTCCCCTCCCCGAGCTCCCCCCAGAGCCCTGGAAGGAACACGGCCCTTGGTCTTGGACCAGCGCCTCCAGCTGGGAGTGCGTGAATCTCCGTCTGTGCAGGGCACCCCAGGACACAGACACGGGGGTGCTGGCAGCATGTGGTCCAACTCAGGAAGGATGCTTCTCTCATGACATTTACTGAGTTCTCACGTTCACGGACTTTTCAGGAATCTGATTATTTGGGGCCAATTTAATACTTGTAATGACTCACAGAATGGGTTCTGGTTTATGGTGCCATAAAAGGCTTCTCGAAAAGTATTTAAGTTGCTAAAACAGATCGTGTTGGCTTAGGAGTGAACACTGGGGCACCTGCTTCCTTGCTCTGGGCGGGTCCTCCAGTTGCGGTGGCCCCGGGCACTGGTCACCACTGCCCTGAGCTGCCAGCCTGGTCCTCACCCCCTGTGCTCTCTCCGGGTCCCGGTGTCCCTCAGCGTGCCTCCGGGGAACACAGTCGCCCATGCTGACCTGCTGCTTTTAAATACGGCAGGAATTAATCTACATCCACGTTTGGAACACTGCAAGTGGTTCCGGGGCAAGGGTGCTGAAGAAGGGCCCTGCCGGGAGGGCAGGGAGGGGCAGGAGGGGGCTGGGGGCCTGGCTCCCTAACTCCCCCCCACCTGGTGAAACGTGGGGCCGAGGTTAATGAGGACACCCTAGCTGGTTACCATTTACTGTACACACAGGTGCGGGTTTCGCAGGGTTCGGACAGACCACCCTGGACCAACAGGGAGCAGACATTCCCCCCCCCCCGCCCCCAGAATGGGGACTGCCGCGGGCAATCACTCGGGACACTCGGGAGAACCGGTGGGGACGGCAGCAGTGCGCAGGGAGGACGGGGGCCAGAGCAGCACAGCTTCCGACATGGGCTCCTCTAAGACGGCAGCACAGGGTGGAGACCTCACGCAAATGCTGGGGCACTGGGGGCAACCTGCTCAGGGACCCAGGGCTGGACACCCTCAGGATGCAGTGACACCCGCCCACTCGGGCAGGAGGGAGGGAGCCCCACATGATGCCCGCCGGCAGGTGTGAGGCCGGTGCCAGGAGCCTTGGCTAGATGGACAGACGGATGGAGGGGGCCCCACACCGTGGCCACCATGCACCCAGCTCTGAGTGCCCGAGCATGGCCGGTCCTATTGGAGGCCTGAGTTGGGGAAGACACACACCAGATCTAGATGACCCCGGGGGAAGTGGAGATCAGTGCACATTGATTACGTGTTGAAATAGGAACGTTTGATATAGTTAATAAACTCAGTAAAATTACCTGGTTTCTCTCGAATTTTTTTAAAAAATTTTTTCAACATTTATTTATTTATTTTGAGAGAGAGAGCATGAGCAGAGGAGAAGCAGAGAAAGAAGGAGAATTCGGAAGCAGGCTCCAGGCTACAAGCCATCAGCACAGAGCCCGACACGGGGCTCTAACCCACAAACCATGAGATCATGACCTGAGCCAAAGTCACTCACTTAACCGACTGAGCTCCCTAAGAGCCCCGTTTCTCTAATTTTTAATGAACCTGCTAGAACATTTTTAAACTGACACATGTGCGCACCTTCTTGCACAGCCTGTTTCCCCGCAGTCAGGCCAGCTGCCCGTGCTCCCAGCAGACGACTGGAGGAGGACCACACACGCATCCAGCCAGGGAGAGGGTGCCCAGAGGCCCCCCAACAGGAGCAGAGACATTAAAACAATAAAAGGAACTAAATTGAGATTCTAGAACCGAAAATCATAACTGCTAAAATGGAAAGCCCTTGATCAGCCTTGATGACATCCTGAATATGGCAGAAAACGGGGCAAGCTTGAGGGCAGGACACCAGACAGTACGAAGTCTGACGGAGAGGGGACAGGCCTGTGCTCTCAGGGCGTCCTGCACGCGATGCACCCAGCATGCGACGCGCCCTCATGCGAGACACACAGAGACTCAGTGAGCCTCCGAGCAACAGGAGGAGAGACGTCAGAGGCCGTGCTGTCCCAGCCCGAGAGACGGGCGCAGGGAACCAAGATGCCAGGGACTTCAAATACGAGCCCCAGGTTCAAAGTCGTGACCGCAAATCACAGAGGCCGTTCCACCTGAGTTGATGCCCGCCCTGCAGGAAGGATGAGGAGGGGCTGATTCACTGAGCGGTGGTGACGGTTCTCGTAAGCAACGCGCTCGGCGGGTCCCCGATCAGCAGCAGCAGCATCTCCTGGGAACGTGCCCGCACAGCGCTGGGCCCACCCCACATCTACACAGTCACAAACGGTGGGGTGGGGCCTGGTGACCCTGAGTGGTATCAGCTCCCCAGAGAAGCCCCGGGAAGTTGGAGAGCAGTGCTCTCCAGTGATGCCGGGGAGGCAGCTGTGTGTGCAAGTGTGTGTGCGTGTGCATCTGTGTGTGCAAGTGTGATTGTGTGCATATGTGTGCATGTGTGGTTGTGTGCATCTACGATTGTATGTGCTTGTGTGTGCATGTGTGGTTGTGTGTGTACATGTGTGTGCATGCATGTCTGTGTGCATCTGTGTGTGTGCGGACACAGGAGCAGCATCTGCACATGCACACACACGCACACATATGCATGCATGTGCACACGCACACATTTGTACACATATATGTGCATACACGTGCACATACATGCACAGCGGGTGACTGCTCATCCCTTTACTCTTCCTCCACGTCTGATCCTTCAGCCCATTTGTCATCACTGACATAAAGCTTATGTTAAACGTAGGCCAATTAAAAAGTGGTTAAAGCCAAGTGTATACTAAGTGCCCCCCCTCCATTTCTTAACTTGAAATGTCTACATGTGCCTGGGGAGACAAATGTCCGACCCTACAGCACAGGACCACGGAGGGTCGCTCCTGCCCTACCCTGCACACTTCGCTATGGCTCGGTTATTTTACAAGTAGAATGACTGGTTTTACGACCACATTAACTACTTCCACCAACAAACCCAAAGGAGAAAAAGTCCTAAACCTTAAAAAGTAACCACCACTTCAGAACTCTCCCTCAGCTCTTCTGTGCTCTACCCAAAACCCCTGCCAGGGAGCCCTCCCCGGGGCCAGGGGACCCAGGAGTGGGTGCAGTGGGTAATGTGGCCACAGCCCCTCGGCTACACCCGCTTGCTATCCTGACATCTGCCACCACAGCACGTGAATACCACGTCTGGAAAGTCCTCCGCGAAGTGAGAATGAGGGAATGGGGACAGATTCTAAAAGCTGCGGGGAAGCCATAAACGGGGTAACGACCGAAAGAGGCTGAACACACAAGGGGCACTGACAGCTGACAGCTGACATCAGAAAGCGACCACAGACGCTGCTCTGGATCCAAGAGCGAAGCCGCTATGATTCGTGGGACGCTCCGCACCTCCCCCCCCGTGGGGCCTGGGGCCGGTGCATCATTCCGAAAACGCCAGGTACCTAGACCCAGAGCCGGTGACAGCGAGAATACCGGACACACGATCGCAGGACGGCAGGGGACCATGTCTGTGCAAATGCTCCCTACACCGTAGTCCTGTTGTAGACATCCACGGCGACCATCTCCCGCGGTTCTGACGGCTTTTCCACACTCTCCACTGAACGCACCAAGTACACGTTAGGCGGCGATCTCTGAATTAAGCAGTCCCCGCAGGTAGAGAGTCTCCGGGTGGTGCAAGGAGGCCTCTCGCAGGCTCCTCGAAACTAGGAGTTCAGGGCAAGACCACAGAGAGCATCACAGTCCGCGTCCACCATGTCTGCCACGGACAAGTTAGGGCCTGGGAATGGCGGGTGGTTTTAGGAAGGAGGAAGGAGGAGAATTCGCATCAGGTTAGAAGACATCCCTGCATTTGGCAAACAAGGATTCAGGGGCAGAAAGGCCTGGCAAGGTGCCCCAAGTGGCTCAGCCGTGAGCAGCAGGGCTCCAGGTGAACCCAGAATCCACTCGGGGTTCTCTTCTCTGCCGCCAATGCTCCCGCCCCCCCCAGAAGGTGGAGGGAAGGTTCACGGGACACCCCCGCCCCGCGGCGCTTACATTCAGGAGCTCCTCAAAAGTAACGCCAAGTGCGGCCCCCCCACCTCCTGGGGAAAGTGCGGGGCCACAGCAGCCCCCTCGGAAGCAGAAGGGCCTGGAGCAGCCGGGAAAATCAGTGGGATTCTGTGAGCCAAACCCTCAAGATCAGACACGACAAAAGCTGACAAACTCTAAGTTCACAGGGCACCTCGGGCTCCCTGATGTTTCCATTACCGCAAACTACGGGACCGCTCTGCTGTCCGCCACCAGTTAGGACCTGACGCCGAGCCTCCAGGTGCTCGGTGGCTGGCTTCTGTTTTTTCTTCTAGGTGTTACTTCCGTCAGTAATTTGCAATAACGGAAAGACACCAGGATGCTACTGACAAATATCTCTACAAATAACATGTTTTGGAGGTGATCACTCCTCATTCACATTCATCCTTCATTTTTATTATTACCTTTGCTTTATATAGCCTGGAGTTTTTGAGCGTTTGGGTATCCTCACACGCTACGTTCGAACTGCGATCATACTTGGACCACGATGTTAGAAACCACGCGCAGGCTAACTGCAGAATCACCCTTGTTTTCGTGCTCCTCACTGACCTGCAGACAGTGCTCCTTATGGGAGCCAGACGGTGACAGACACTGACTTTGTGGGTCTGGGGAGAGGCTGCCGGGCTGAGCAGCGACATCTGCCACACAAACCCAAAGGTTCTGGAAGCGTCTGCTTCAGAAGGGAGACACCTGAGGAGGTATTTTACCAGCTTTTGAAAATTAGCATCATGACAGACACAATGGGCCTTCTGAGGACACGAATCTGGACACCAGCTCCCGGTTCCCAACCACCGGGGGTGTGGAGGGGAGTTACCTGCAGGCCGTCTCACCCCGCGCGGCCTCTCAACCCCGGGCACAAATGTAGACAACTAGACTCAACGACTGTTGCAGCTTGAAAAACAGCATCATTGGGGCGCCTGGGGGGCTCGGTCGCGTAAGTGTCCGACTTCGGCTCAGGTCATGATCTCGCGGTTTGTGGGTTCGAGCCCCGCGTCAGGCTCTGTGCTGACAGCTCAGAGCCTGGAGCCTGCTTCCGATTCTGTGTCTCCCTCTCTCTCTGATCCTCCCCTGCTCGCGCTATCTCTCTCTCTCTCAACAATAAAGAAAACATTTAAAAAATTAAAAAAAAAGAAAAGAAAAACACCATCATAGGCAGACAGCCTCTCCTTTGCTGTCCTGCTCACTACTCCCCTGCAGGCGTATTCGATAAATTTCTCTTTTCTTTCACAAAAAAAAAGAAAAAGGAAAGGAAAAACAACATCCTAAACCCAACCCTATGCTTTCTCATTAATATTTGGCTGGAATAAAGTGACTTACATCCTTGACACCAATAAAGGCCTTGCAGACACTGGAAAAACAGCTGAAATGTGTGTTGTTCACGGTAACGAGGGTACATGTTCGTGCAGGGGGAGGCGTAACAAGGGAGCCGAGTTGGCGCAGGGGGGAGGCATAACGAGGGGGGCCATGTTGGCGCAGGGGGGAGGCACAACGAGGGGGCCGTGTTGGCGCAGGGGGGAGGCGTAACAAGGGGGCCGTGTTGGCGCAGGGGGGAGGCACAACGAGGGGGCCGAGTTGGCACAGGGGGGAGGCGTAACGAGGGGGCCGTGTTGGCGCAGGGGGGAGGCGCAGGCACACCCATCCACTCACTCTTGCTGTTTACTCGAGTGTCTCTGGACGCACTGCCTGGAAAGGAACCAGTTAAGTCCCTGCAGCCAGGGACCGGGACACTTGGCAGGTGCCGACCGCCAGCAGCTGTAAGTGGGTCGCTGCGGAGAGGAAAGCGCTGGGCAGTGTCAAGCCGGCTCTGACCGGCCGGGGGACAGGTCAGAGCAGGGCTCCCGGTGCTGGGGGAGTGGTCGCCAGGATCGATGGTGAACTGCGCATGGGCTGTGCGTGGCTGCGCGGCCAAGACCTCGAGTGACTCTTACCTCGGCTCCTGGCAGTGTCTGCGCTGTCCACTGACGTTGGCGGGTTGACGGTCGGGGAGTGGGGGGGTTGGATGGGGTGGTCAAGAGTTCAGTTCCTGGCACGGAAGCCTGAGACGCGGACTAGACCCCCCACAAGTGGACGCGCAGGCCTGGAGCATGAAGTCCAGCGTGCAAGGATGCAGGCTAAGTGCTGGCGAAGAGGGGCCCGGCTGACCCCAGCGCCACAGACCTGGGAAGGTCACCTCGGGGGTCAGCAGGGATCGGGGCCAGAGAGTGGCGGAGGAATGTTGGGGGGGGCAGCTCACCTCGGGAGGTTTCAGCGGGACCCTGCTGGCCACTGTCACCAGCACCTGCTATGAACAGTCCATCTGGACGCGGGGAACGCACAGCCATCCACACAGGGGGGCCCAAATCCTCTCCTGTGCCGACGCCTTTGCAGAATCTTTGAAGACACGATACAGCCCCGTGGAGGCTGGACGGTGCGCCAGCTCGCAGATGCCCGCACGCGGACCCCAGCCCCTCGTCTCCCGGCCGGATGCGTGTGTGGTCCGCGTCACCGTCAGGATTTGCAATGTTCACTTAGAAAACGGTGAACATAGCTACTCCGTGGTGCACAAAGTCTGATGAAGCAAAAGGCCCACTGTGTTTTCTCACACTAGAACATTCCATCATTTCTGGGCACAAGGAATCACCTGTATAAAAATAACCCAACTCTCAGAGAACTTACAATTCCTGAACTTGGATGTAACCTTGGACATGCTTAAGGGCAACGGACCTAGAGTCCTGTGCGGGCTACTGGAATAATATTAATAACACCGTAATCCAATATGTAAACACGTAATCAGGAGGTTGGCACACATCTCCCTAGACCGAGCATCTCTGTAAACCAGCGTGAACTGAAAACACCGGACGTGGAAATGCATGTGCTACACCCAGCCCACCGAGCACGCAGCCTGGCCAGGCGCTCGGACCGTATGTGAGCCCACAGCTGAGCAAAGCCACCTCACACACGCCCGTCCCGTAGCAGTGCAGCACAGCCCACGTGCTCTACGGAGCACCCTCCTGCAGGGACACACGGGCGGCCGTGCGGGCGCAGGGATATCGGTTGTGGACCCTGCCCTGCGTCAGAGGTACTACCGGGTACCGCCGGCCTGGGAAAGGGCCAACACCCAAATCCCACGTACAGTTTCTCCTGAGTGCCTACAGCTTTGGCACGATCGTGAAGTCGGAAAACTGTAAGTCGAAGCATCGTGAGTGTGGCTGCACCCCCACTTCTACTCAGAACTCTAAGTGCTGGACTCTCTGCCCCGAGATGGGCAGTGCGCCCCTGGGGAGCTGGCCCGGCTCCTGGAAGGAGCCGTGGGAGCCGCCCACGGCTGCCTCCTGCGTCCCGGGGAGGGGAGGGGCCAGCATCTGGATTGACTGAGCCGTGACCCTAACCAACCCCACGCAGCTATTGTTCTTGGAAATCTAGCATTGTCTTTCTTTATATTTCAAGTATTTATTTAGACAGTGGGGAAGACATAGACACAGAGAGAGAGAGAGAGAGCGAGCGAGAGCGAGCAGGCTCCGCAAGTCAGTGCAGCGCCAGATGCGGGGCTTCACCTCATGAACCACAAGGTCATGACTTAGGCCGAGATCAAGAGTCAGGAAGCTTAACTGACTGAGCCACCAGGCGCCCCAGAAATCTAACATTTTCCCTTACAGATACCAGAGCACGCCCCAGTCTACTCTCTTCCGATGACTGCTTTAAGACAAGAACGTTTGTGAATGACCTGGTGGTCAGACACCTACCCTGCCTTGGTGTGCATTTCCCTCTTTGCAGGGCACACGGAACTGCGGGCCCCCCATCGGACCCCCCAAGGCACCGTGGACTCCACTCGTCTCCGGCAGAGCACGTTTTCTTGCCCCAAAACGCGGTTCCCCTCCAGCTCCAGCAGGCTAACTGGCACGCTCCACCACGCGGACAGGTGAGCCAGAAGCCCACCGTCACGTCTCCTCCGCTTCCTGCCTGCGATGCACCGCCTGGCGGTCGTGCTTCCTGACGCCTCCGGCCCCCGCGCCCTCCCCTCCCTGCTGCGGAAGCCCCCGGCACACAGGGGACCCTCTCCTGTTTGGGCATCACGCCAGCTCGGGAAGCGGACTTTGTCTTCAGGACCAGACGGCACCGGCAGGAGCGCGCGCGCCGAGAGCGGGGCCTGCAGCGCCGTGAGGACAGGGCGCGCTGTGTGTGCGCGCACACGGCATTGAGAACTCGCTCCGGGCTCAGTGCCAGGGGCCGAGCCTACACTTTCGGCAAAACCAAGACCGTCTGTTCAGGAATGTTTGTGCCGTGGACGTACAAAGGGCAACTCTGAAAGGCACCTTGATTAATGAGATGCTGAATGAGAAATGTGCTGAAACGGGTTCGAAACCCCCACCACACAGGCACCACACAGCTTGGGGCGCATCAGCGCTGGAGACGAGGGGTCCGCTGTGCCCTTCTGAGAGCACAGGCATCGGTGGGCAGTCCTGGCGGAGGACGACCCGCCCTCAGCCTGCTCCAGCCCCCCCGGTCCCTGTGGCCTCCACGGGCCACACATTCCAGTCCCCAGGGCCGTCTCTCCTGACAGCTCAGCTCGGCCAGGACGTGGCTGGGCCATCAGGGTCAGGAACCTGACCGCCCGCCCCCGTGTGTCACCCCGCAGGGACCCCTCCACTGATTCTCCCCATATTCTTGTCTGTTCCAAGTGACCGGCTCTGTGGGCTCCCACAGTATTCGCGGGACAGATGGACAGCTGCTGCGTGAGTCACAGCCTGTCCTTCCTGACATCAGGTCAGGAGCACCTCCCTAGGACGCACGGCCTGGAGTGCCTCATACTGCCCAGGCCCCACTTGGCCAGAAGCTTCTCTCCTGGCCATCTTTCCCAGTATGCTTCGTCAGGGTCTCCAGGTCATCAGCCAGAGTGCACCCCGCTCTCTGACCGGGGACGAGCTGGCCCGTGGCTAGTGTTTGCCCATTAGACCTGACGGCCTACAGAAGCCCCCCGTGGGGCCATCACTGGGGAGCTGAGGCCACACCGAGAGTCACTGTGCCGAGGGAGGCCGCGAGCTAGGATGCTCACACCGAACACGGTGCACGGGGTCTACGGGCCAGGGGGTCTATGGGGAGGGGCCGCGCACTGGAGCAGCGGGTCAGAGCTGCAGGCAAGGCTGGGGAGTCGGCCTCACCCAGGAAGGGCTGCGTCTGGGGGGCTCACTCGGCGGGTTGCTGACGGAGAGGGGAGACCCTGGGTGGGGGGGGGCGTCTAGCTGGCCCCATGCACGCACATGGTGAGCGCGCCCATGCAGGGGAGCCACACGTTCCGTGGCCGAGCTCGGGGCGTCCCCCGTCGGCACTAACTTTGGTTGCGTCGTATGCAGCGTGACGTTCCCCAGCCTCCAGGCCGCAGACTCCCGGTCCCGGCTCCCCTGCTCCGCCGGCCGGACTGCCGCTTGCCCAGCAGCCCGCTCCGCTCCCGCCTTTCTGACACCGACAGCCACACACTCCCCCTGCTGCTCTCTTCGCTATGTTCCCAGCTCACCCCTTCCACTGCTACCCCGGGACCCCTGTGTGCTCGCCGCTGGGTCCCTCGCGGAGCACGGGCTTGCCTCACCCTGTGCTGGTATAAAGAGCACGCAAGGATGAGCTTTCTGCAGGGATCGTTCCAGATTCCTGCGAAGGCGTCTGTGGACCAGATTCCCGGGCGGCCCTGCCGGGACGCGGCTAACAGCTGACGTCTCTGCGCACCTGCTGAGGACTGGTCACTTGTCCCACGGCTGCATGGCATCACGGCCTGGCATGTGACCTGCTGAGACTGAGACCTGGGCACGGACTGTGCTCCCACGTGACGCCGGCCTGCCTCTGGCTGGGCTCCAGGAGGCCAGGAGCGGGGCTCCGGCTTCTCCTGAAGTGGAGACAGGGAGGTTCTGAGTGGAAAGGAGTCAGGAGCATGTGGACACCTGAGAAGACCTCGGGCGTGGTGTGGAGGCCAGGCTGAAGGGCAGCAGCCTGGAGACAAACCGCCAAAGGGCAACTGCAGGTCCCAGACACAAGGGGACTCGAGGGGACACCTGGGAACCCGAGGGGACACCTGGGGACACCAGAGGACACCAGAGGACACCAGAGAACATGATGGGCTCCCCGGAGCAGTGGGGGGGGGGGGCGCATGGGACAGGAGGGCAAGCAGCTGGCACTGCTTCTGCAGCTGACTTTTTAAAAACATTTTAATTCAGCGTTTACGGAGTAGATTTGAAAAAACAGGAGTAACAGCTGGAAGTCACAGGACGTTTACACAAGATGATAAATTCGTTTTTATTTGTTCCCATCCTAATCCTCTTTCACAGCATAGAAGTCCATCAAACACAAGCCCTGAAAGTGCCTAAGGACTCAGGGAAGACGGGAGACAAGGGCAGAGGAAGAACCAGGTTCAGGAGCAGAGGGCGGGGGCGGGCCTGGCTCAAAGCTCCCTGAGGCCGAGCAAAGCCAAGGTCAGATCTGGCCAAGGATTCCATAGCCCCAGAAAGTTCCTTAGCCAACCGTCTGGGAGAAATGAAGCTTTTACCGATCCAAGACGGAGATGAAATTCCTCACACAGACCCTCGTACGTGTCAGGCCCGTACGTGTAAGGAGGCTCAGGGACGGATCTGGGGTCTGTCCCCTGTCCCTCACTGGGAGCCACCGGCAGGATTCTAAAGCATGACTCGAAGCCAGATGTTATACAAATTGCATCCTGTTTACTTTGGCCCATCCTTCACGCCTCCAGAGGCCTTTCTGACCCTGGTTTGCATTCCAGGATTTGCTGAGCTGTGAGCACGCGCGGCCTGCACGTGTGACAGGCGTGCACCCCCTCCTCCATCCAAGTTACTACAGTCAAAGGAAACATCGCAGGTCAGCAAAGGACACCTAGTGCAGGGGGAGGGAGAGGCGAGGAGGCCTGGCCACGCGGCCACGAGCACGGCCCCACACGGGGACCCGGCGTCTCTGCCCAGGGGACAGCTAGAACCCGCACCCGCACCCGACAGGTGCGGGAGGACCGGCTGCTGCGCAGGGCCCCGAATGCAACGCGGCCACGTACAAACGGCTTGTGGACACAGGACAGGCAGGCTGCGCTGACGCAAGCGCATCCTTCCGGAACGCCAGGGTGGCTGGACGCCCTGTTTGCCCATGAAAGCCCGGGACGCAGCTCTTGGCCGTGTCAGGGTTCATACCCACGTTCTGTCAAGGCAGGAGCCATCTGTGACCTGTGGGCCATGGCTGGTGGGCTCTGCCCCTCCTCCCACGGCCAGCCGCGCACCAGAGGAGCACACTCGCGGGCTCAGCCACCCTCGGGAAGGGCCAGTTCGCCGGGTTTGCCCCTCTTCCCTCCCGACCGTGGACCGACAGTTCTGTAAAACCCAGTAAGAAACGTTCCTGCACATCATTACTGTGACACGGCGTTAACACCACTGCTGGCCAGCGACACACAGTGGCCTGCGTGCTGGCACTGGGCACAGATGCACCGTGAGCACCACGTCCTTGGCTGACACCCACGGGCCACTTCTCGGGCCCACGGGCCCACAGGTACACGTGAAAGGACCATGGTCCGCGCCCCTGCTGGGTGGGCAGTCCCGGAGAGACGGGGCAGGCAGAGGCGCTTTGTCCACGTGACCTGGCTGACCTCTCCCAGAGCCCGCAGGAGAAACGGGACATTTGACGAGGCGCCAAGGCCAGGCAGCCCTGCGGCCCCGAGGGCTTCGCTTCCCACGCGGCGCTCTGTGAGCTGGGCGGCCGCACGTCCAGGACCACACCTTCCCCAGAGGAGGCTGTTCGGACGGAGGAGGCACGTGGGCGCTGCATGCAATTTGTCAAACGTTCTGTTCTTGGCCGTCGCCGCCTCTGGAATTAGGCACCCATCGGCCAGGACCGCCTCTCCTGGCTCATCGACGCCGCGTGGGCGGGGGCTCTACCCAGCGGGCGGGACAGAGGGGCAGCCGCAGGAGGGACGGAGGGGCAGCCGCAGGAGGGACGGAGGGGCAGCCGCAGGAAGCACTCGGAAGGGCCCCGCCCGGGCGGGCAGCCTCCAGGCTGAAGAACCTTCCTTCCTGCAGGGCAGCTCCCGCTAAGGGGAGGTCAAGAACTGGGGTCTGACAAGGCCACAGCCCCTTCCTCGGGGGCCTCGACGTGTCATCATCCCGCTGAGCCCAGTGCCTGAGGAAGGAGTGGCCGGGCAGGGCCAGAGGCTGCTGCACCCCCTTCGGGACCCCCCGGAGGCAGGATGCCCACCCAGGCCAACTCTAGGGTGACCTTCCGGCCCGTTCCTTAAAAGCCTGCTTGCTGAAACTGCGCAATAACGTATATAATAAAGAACAGACAAGGAGGCAAGAAACGTCCTTCTCCAACGCACAACTCGAAACAAAAACCGAGGGTGGTGCAAAGCGCAAGGCAGAAAACTTTACATGAAAGTGACTTCCTGAAATAAATCCGGTATTGACCCGCTGCGAGGACACAGAAGTTTCCAAGCGGGTTTTAGGTATGGGGAGGCTATTTTATTAGTCACACACAAAGGCAGTGAAAACGCTTAAACGTTAGATTTCCCTGGGATCTGGTGCCGTTACTTCCTTCGCAGAAAAGGTGACACTATTGCTTGGATTCATAACGGGCGATGCGGGAACCTCGTTCCCTGGGTCTAGACGTCTACAGGCGAGGCGCGGGGTCGGCAGAGGACACACGTGCGGCCCAGGATCACGTCAGGCGGTGTCGCGAACGCCACCAACGGCACAACGCCAGCCCCGGCGGGAGGGGTCCAGGCGCGGGTCCGCGGACGCGAGCCCGGGCGGTGGCCCCCGGAAAACCAGCGACGGACGGACGGACGGAGGGACGGAGGGAGGGAGAACTGGCGGTAAAGACCTTCCCTGTTCCTCTCAGCTGCGCAGACACCCGCGGGCAGGCGCGCAGGACAAAGCCGCGTCGCGAAGGGCCGACGGCCCACGCCGCCTCTTCCGGGCTCGCGGCGCTCGGCGCGCAGGCGCGGCCCGCGGAGGGGAACGCCGGCGCGCGCGGGAGGCCGGACGCGCGCGTCCCGCGAGAACAAAGCGTCGTTGCCCTGAAACCTTGGTCCCTTCCTGACGAGCCCCGGCGATTCCGGAGCGGGTGGCTTTGCAAACAGCGCGCAGGCAGCGTCCGCGGCACCTTCGCCACTTCCAGCCCCAGCTGTCGGGACAAGGACGCCGCGAACCGTCGCACGGACGCCTGACAGCCTCGCGCTGGCCCAGCTCCTCGTGTACCGTGACCTACAGGTCACCTCTGCTGGCCCCCCAGGGAGCGCCCTGCCGGGACCCCCCACCTGTGCCCGCAGCCCCCCACGCAGGGCGGACACCCCGTGCCCGGCGCCTGTCCCGGTCCCGGGGACCCTGCCGGGGTCACCACAGCGACGCGACCACAGACGGCGCGGACGCCCCGGGCATGCCGGCTACGGAGCCTCCCAGCTCCTGACACCGGGTTTGGAACTCCCCCACCGCGGCGTCAGGAAGTGCTCTCGATCGGATTTCTCTCAGCCGCTTAACCGTGTGAAACACTGAGCTCGCGGGCCAGACAGAAGCAGGCGAGAGCTCCTTCGGGCGCTGGGCCCAGGATCCCCACCTGGTGGGGGAGGCGTCCGGCCCTGGCACCGTCCTCCCCACCCGCTGGGGGCGGGGCCTGGCACCGTCCTCCCCACCCGCTGGGGAAGGGGCCCTGGCACCCTGTCCTCCCCACCCGCTGGGGGCGGGGCCCTGGCACCCTGTCCTCCCCACCCGCTGGGGGAGGGGCCCTGGCACCTTCCTCCCCACCCGCTGGGGGAGGGGCCCTGGCACCCTGTCCTCCCCACCCGCTGGGGGAGGGGCCCTGGCACCCTTTCACCCCCCACCCGGTGGGGGCGGGGCCCTGGCACCCTGTCCTCCCCGCTCTGTCCTGCATACTTCTCCCCAGGAGTCACGTGGCTGGACGGCCACTACACAGGCCACATGCCAAGGCAGCCGGTTCCTGCGAAGCCCTCCCTCTGCCCCACAAACGAACGAAATTAATGTACGAGTTCATGCATTGGTTTCCTCTGGGGAAAAAACCCAAACTTCTTCCGTAGGGGTTTAAAAAATGCAATCAGTGTTTTTCCTACTTTTCAGACCAAAAAAAAAAAAAAAAAGCCCGAACTGTGCACTACGGACTTCTCCCAAGGCCATTTTGTTCTGACCCAGAAAGTGCCGCAGGCGGGGGTTAAACCGAAGACGGTCGGTAAGGACAGGGACAGAGGCCCCGCGCTCATCTTCTAAGCAAGCCAGGGGGCGGGCGCACAAGCCGGCGAGGACGGGCAGGTGACACTCTCCAGCTAACCCGCGTGTCAGCGCAAACAGCGGGCGGACGCCGGTCTAATTAGGAGCAAATGAACGGGCACGTTCCCGGCGAGAGGATGCCAGCACCACCTCGGGCCACGGGAAGTGGGAGCCCCGGCTCCCGCCGAGGACGTCTCCGCATGGCCTTCCTGTTATGAAAACAGGACGCGGGTGCGGATAAGCGAGTGTCCTCCAAGGGGAAGGGCGCCTCCACGCGCGGGAGGGCGTCCTCTGTGACGTCACAGGGCGCGGCGACGGGCCTGCCCGCACTCGCCCCGGCCCCGCCTGGGGAAGCCAAGCTGGCGGAGGGGAAACAGTGAGGACCGGAAGACGCACCTGCCAGGGCGCTGGGGCGACCCCGACCCGGTGTGCCCACAGCAGGCTTCGCTGGCACTCCCAGGGCCCACCTCCTGCATCTCGGGACTCATCGGCGGGAAACGAAAGTAATCAGCACACGGGCGCACACGCAGGTGTGTACACACGTGCACACGCGTTTTCTCCAGGCCCCTGCTCTGAGTGCGTGTCAGTTTTCTGGCCTATAGGCAGGGAGGCGGGCTGTTGCTCAGGAGACACCAGACGCCCGTCCTCCGCATTTCACTGCTGTGCCATCCGGGACAAATGCTGTAACCTCTGATCCTCACTCGGCGCTCTGCAGAGTGAAGTAGTGACGTTACCTGCTCATTCTGTGAGGACAACACGAAATGAGGTGAGCGGCACAGGAAACCAGCTGGGAAGAGAGGGTCAGAGCCGGGGCCCAGGCCACCTTCTGGAATGGGGGTGCGCGGGGCCACCCTGTGAAGAGACAGCCTACCTCCCGCCCGCGGTGCTCCTCCAGATTACACTCAGTGGGAAGGTTCAGAGAGGTGAGCTGACTGGCCTAAAATCACACAGCCCAACAGGGGCCTGGCCCCCCGCACGCGGTCCCCACGTCCCCAAGACCCTGGCCCTCCCTGGGCACCCTCTGGAGAACCCGTCACCAGGCTCGATGGGAACAGGGTCAGATAGCACCCACTCACCCTCTCCCGACTTTACCTTGGCTAAGGCGCACCCTTCCGGGGACAGACTGATGTCACTTTAATACGAATGCCAACACCAGTCCCAGCCACGTCCAGAAAGCGTGGCCACGTGGGCAGGCCTTCATGCGTCCCGACGGCTGAGGCGAGCAGGGGACAGACGAGGGTACACACCAGCCGGGAATCCGTGCCCTCCACACAGCGACAGGTAATCCCCAGCGGGCCACGGAAAGTCTGCCGGGCCCAGATGCCACGGCACCCGCCGTGGTCCAAGGCCTCTGGCCTTTGCTGGGGAGCAAAGAAGACCACACGGCACGGCAGCAGCCTCGGGCGAGAGGCACAGAGTCCAGACCCGGACTGAGCCGAGCTCCTGAACCGTGGTCTAGTCAACCGGTCTGAGCCGGAACCGTGGTCTAATCAACTCATCTACGGTGTCGACCTGCGCTGCTAACCCACCACACCCGGCCATCCCCCGCGCTGGCTACTGCCCCCGCCGCGGATTCGTCTGCAGCAGGAACACACCGGCTCGATCCGCTTCTCCCACCGCCCACCTAATCCGCGATGACTGACCTACTGTTCTACTCCGGTAATCGGGCACAGCGATCTTCTGTCCTAACCCACTACGCTAACGGACTCGAACCTGCCGCACCGACCCACCGTCCCAGCCTGCCACGCCCAAGTACCACACCGACCACTGAGTATCAGCCCGATGCGCCCGTCTCTGTACTAACATCCCACGGGAACCTCGCGGGGCCGCCAGGCCTGCTCCCTCCCTGAGCCCCATCCTTTTGTTCCCGACTCTGACAGCCTGTGGGGAGGGACAGGTGGGATCGTGGGGCGTGGGGCCGGGCAGCCCACCAGAAGGCACCTGGCGGGGGGGCTGCCAGCGCGGGGAACGAACGGTGCCCACCAGAGTGTAAAGGGCCAGGGGACTCGGGAGGGGGTCGGAACGACAGGGAGCTGAGGGGCCGCCGGGCAGGAAGGGCCCAGCACCCCGGCCTCCGCAGCCCCCGTGTGGCAAGAACCTCACAGAAGGGGCCCGTCCGGGGATGTTCTGTGCCCAGTCAGACCGCACACACCCAAACCAGTCCCGGCACACTCTCACCCAGACCCTTCACAGCTCCAGTCCAGCCAGGAGACCACGCGCAGCCACGGACGCACACGCTCAAGGCTTGAACGCGCTGACTCGCCACCAGAGGGGGCACTTCCCTGCCTGCCGCCAGGGCCCCTTGCTTCCCTGCATCCTGGGGCCGGACAGTGGTCCTGCCACAGAAGACACTCACCTGGAGGGCGGGCAGGTGAGGCCAACATATGGCGGCTGCAGACAAGCTCCTCCTGGAAAGTCGGTAAACCAGTAACACAGAAACACACAGACGTGCCGCAGGGAGAGCGGTCCCTGAGCCCGCGCGTGCGGGCGGCAGGATCACAGCATCTTTCTTTTCTTCCCCGACGTACTTTATTTTTTTTTAATTTTTTAAGTGTTTTTTTAATTTTATTTTTGAGAGAGAGAGACAGCGTGAGCAGGGGAGGGTGAGAGAGAGAGGGAGGCACAGAATTCGAAGACAGGCTCCAGGCTCTGAGCTGTCAGCACAAGAGCCCGACACGGGGCTCGAACCCACGAACTGTGAGATCATGACCTGAGCTGAAGTTGGACGCTTAACCGACTGAGCCACCCAGGCGCCCCCTCGACGTACTTTAAAAGTCGTCTTCAATGACCACTTGTGTTTACATAATAACAAATAACTAAGACATAGGGCTTTCTTTCCTTTTTAAAAAAATGTTTTAGGGGCACCTGTGTGTCCAACTTCGGCTCAGGTCGCGATCTCGCAGTTTATGAGTTTGAGACCCACATTAGGCTCTGTGCTGACAGCTCAGAGCCTGGAGCTGCTTTGGATTCCGTGTCTTCCCCACTCTCTGCCCCTCCCCCACTCACGTGGTGTCTGTCTCAAAAATAAACATTAAAAAAATTTAATAAAAAAATAAAACAAAGTAATCAGGTTGTTCTACTATTTTGAGCTCAAGGGATAAAAACTCGTTTCACGGCTTGGGCTCCTGCACGGGAGCAGATGCGGGGTCCCCTCCCCTCCCCCGTGTGCAGGGCTGTGGCCCAGGCCTCCTGTCTCTGCTTCCTCAGGGCTCCAGGCCTGCAAGGGGCTTTCACGGCGGCCCTGCGCCCTCTGTACTGCCAGCCTGCCAGGGTTGGTCCCACTGCCAGCTGTTTATCCGTTAGTACTTTTTAGCTCCGGTTCCCCAGAGAGCTGTGTCCACGGGCAGGGCAGGGCTGGGCCATCAGCAAGTGGCCAGCACATGGACTGACTGTCCTTGGTCAGGTGCCCACCAGACCCACCCAGCTGTGGCCGAGACAACCATGGTCACGTGACACTCGACAGGGACGGTGCATGGGTCAGGCCTGTCCCGAGAAACAGACCCAACAGACGTGCATGTGTGTGTACATACATATATGTGAGGGGGGTGTTTAAAGAGAGATTAAAGGGGCGCCTGGGTGGCTCAGTCAGTTGAGCGTCCGGCATCAGCTCAGGTCATGATCTCGAGGTTTGTGGGTTCAAGCCCCGCGTCGGGCTCTGTGCTGACAGCTCAGAGCCTGGAGCCTGTCTTCGGATTCTGTATCTCCCTCTCTCTCTGACCCTCCCCTGCTCACGCTGTCTCTCTCTCTCTCTCTCTCTCTCTCTCTCTCAAAAATAAATAAAACTTTAGAAAAAAAAATGTTTAATAAAAGAGAGATTATGGAAGCTTGTCAAGTCCACAATCTGCAGGCTGGGCCCGCAGGCTGGAGGCCAGGGAAGGGTGCTGAGTCCTAAGGCCTCCTGTTGGCAGAATTCCTTTTTGCTCAGAGCACCTCAGCCTTTTTCTCCTGAGCCCTTCAACTGATTGGATGAGGCCCACCCACACTGTGGAGGATAATCCGCTTTACTCAAGTCTGCTTTACTCTAGAGTTAAGTCTAGAATAACATTCCGCCAAATATATGTGTACTGTTGCCCAGTCCAGTCAGTCCAGCTGACACACACAATCAGCGATCACAGACCCCCAGGCACACTGATGAGGCTGACTTAGTGCAACAAACAGTATAATGTAAACAGCTGAATGAGTTAATTGAAGTTGTTCCTGCAGAGAGGGAGAGACAGTGCTTGCCCTTTGAGTTCAGCAAAATAAATGAATAAATCATGTTATCCCACTGGACACTCGCCCAACCCTCACCGATGGATGAACAGTCACACGCTCGCAGCACAAACCAAGCCCAAGAAGCAACCAGTGTCAGGCCCGACCCGACAGACTCACTCTTGCTGCTGGTTTTCTAAAAGCCTCAAATCGGGCTGACCGTGCTTTAGTTTCCTACAGGGAGGAGGTGGGTCAGAAAATGGAATCAGTATAGATACAGTTACTCTCAACCCAAGACGTTCTAGGAACACCTCACCTACCGCGGTTCTTACACACAGAATGAAGTTTCAGGAAGACCAGAAATGTGATCCAAGTAATTACTGAGCAAGAAAACATTTAGAGACCTAAATAAGAGCTTCATCGATGAGAAAAGATCAGAGGACAAAGGAAGCGTGGCACAGATAATTAACCCCGGAAGGAACTCACAGGAGATGCGTTTGGGGCGAACCATCGGCTTCTGAGGGAAGGACACACAAAAAGACAAAGAGAACAAAAATCACCCTTGGCCAAGGAAGTCCCACTCGGAAGTCTTGTAAGTGGCCGTCTTCACTCTAATCAAGGCTGTTCCCCGTGAACAGCCCGCCCGGCCTCGCCCACAGTGGCGGCGGGACAGTCTTCTTTCTTTGTCCTGACTGTCAATCGCGTGGGCCTGGAGTCCCTCCCGGGGGGAGAAAACGTGAAGCCCTCACGCAGCACCCGCTGTGTGTAACGAGCCACATCCCCTCCAGCCTCCAGATGCCGCTAGCCGCGCCGGATCCTCGACGGAACAGAGAAACAGCCACTGAAGGCATTTTCTGCTGGAGGTCACTCTCTCAGGAACCAGTACAAAAAGGCGGTCTGACACAGAGCTCTAAGAAAGCTCAAAGATTAAGAAGGCTTCTCTGTAGCTAAAGAAAACGATAAGGAAGTGGGATTTTAAAGCTGGTGCATTCTGAGCTCCAAGAGGCCTGGGTCTACAGAAACAGTTCTTTCCACAACCATTTCCTGTCCTGTGTCTCTCTAGCCAGGCTTCCAATCCCACTCCTGAGCCATGAGAGGGAAGGAAAGAGCAGGGACCGGGCTGTGTCAGGAGAGAGGCACACAGCTGTCACCGCGGCGGGCACTGCTGGGTGTGCCTGGTGCCCGTCCGCAGGTACAGGGAGCCCCCAGCAGCAGGACGTGTGTGTCTCAGCACCAATGCTGGACACTACCAGGGATGCCAATAGAGAGGGAGGGAGGGAGGGAGGGAGGGATGAACGAGGGGGCAGATGGATGGAGGGGTGAGTGAGTAGATGGATGGATAGACGGGGGATAATCTGAATGGGTGGGTGGAAGGAAGGACGGATGGACGGATGGAGGGATGGAGGGATGGATGAATAGATGGATGGATGAATGGATGGATGGACAGACAGGCAGGTGGGTGGATGGATGGATGGAGGGATGGACAGGTGGGTGGACGGACAGACGGATGCACGGACAGACGGATGGGCAGGTGGGTGGATGGCTGAGTGGGTGGATGGATGGACGAGATGGGTGGGTAGGTGGGTGGATAGATGGAGGAGTGTGAGGATAGAGAAGAAACGATGGACGACTGGACGGAGTGACACAGACACTGATGTAAGAAAGTTACACAACAAACAAATCCACAAGAAAACACACGCTCAAGATTAGTATCGAGCCACTCGTTGCCATGCCAACACAAACACCCCACATGTCTGAGTAAATAACAATGATGACTAAGTGTATTCACTGCAGAGGCTATTTTTAAAAGTTAAAGTGCAGCTGAGTACAGAATTTTAGAAATATTGTTCCACTCCAGGAAGCGACGATCCTAATCTGGGTCCCCGTCCCTAACGGAAGCCGGGAAGGGAAGTGAAGCTCGGACAGAACAAGAACTGGAGATGAGAGGCAGCCTTGCCCTCTGGCCACACACACGCCCACGGGTCTGGGAAGTCAGGTGTCTTCCCACAACCTTCTGAGTAAGAAATCTTCCTGCCCGAGAGCGGTAAACCCTTTTGTTTCCCCCACAAGGGGAGAAAATAATAATTCAAGAGCTCCAATCACTGCAGAGGCAAAATGTAGTGACGTCAGCCTTACATTTACTCAGAGTAACTCTGAATTTCCTGTCGCTGTCCTCAGGCCTTAGCCAGCAATTAACATCAGTTCGCCGCCAGAGTGGCATTTACAAGACCTGGGAAGGACGGGAACTGGCGGTCACCGAGCACTTCCCGGACCCTTGCAGGTGCTGTACGCCTGGAGAAAATTTCATGCTGTTAAACTTTTGGGTTTAGTCTGTTAGGGAAAACTGCATCCTAAAATGCACGGAAAATTATGCTTAGTGGTATTTCCTGTCTGAATCACAAGTACCTGCTTCAATCAAAGTCGCCACAGAGTGACCCGCAGCGGCGGCCCCCCCAGCCACCAGGAGGAACACGCAGCCATCACAACTGCCACACCCCTCCTCCCTGGGCAGGGGGCGCTCCCTGCCCCAGACGCCACTGGCGCAGCCCCACAGTTAAATTCAGCACCCTCAAATCGTGGTAAGACAAGTCTCCATGGGAGAAGCATCTAGCGAGGCAGGCTGTGTTAGCAGATGCACAGGTATGCTCTTCCTTACTCCTTGGAACGCCCCTGCGGATGGGGAAACTGAGGCCTCAAGGGGTGAAGGAGCTCCCCCGGGCCAGCACAGGCTGAGCACGCTCAGCTTGCTCTTCCTCAGCCCCCTTGCCTCATCTGTCGTCCCCAAGGTCAGCCCCCAGCGTGTCAACACCAGGTCTCAGCCCAGCGTCACCCTGTGCTCAGACCACAGCACCTAACCCGGGTTCCTTAGGACGTGCTTAAATAGTAACTAAATGTAAAGACTTTGAAGCTGAAGTCGCTCAAAGTCGCTCAGGGCACTTTCTCCTGTGAGACTCTGGGCCGTCCACGCAGGGGCTCCGCAAGGACCTGCCTTGTTCGTACCTCCCAGAACCCATGGGCTCAGTCGCTGAGAAGGTCAGACAGTGGGGCGTGGTGGCTGTACCGGGGGACACCTCCTTCATTCTTCACGGCGTCTCCACCCAGAACATCAGACAGCACACTCGATTCTCATACTTGCACACTTTCCCACTCTACCTGTGACCCTAAAATCAACCCTCACGGAGCTTTGCCATCACTCGAGGACAAGGAGGAGCGGCAGAGAGCCTGGATCACCGGACACTCATGTTCCCAGCATAGAGAGAGCAAGGCGACCGTGTGCCGGCTCGCTCCCGCTCAGGCCGTCAAGCATCCTTCCCGTGGCCCGCTGAGTGCGAGGCTGTCTGCATTCCTCTGCTTTCTTCTGGTGACCTGGCAGCTGACAACCGTCCCCAAGCATGGCGCTGGGGTCCCGTCTGGCTCCTGAGTTCGAGAGACCCTGACATGGCTCCGGAGAAAACGGGCATGTGGGATGAGCTTCACCCCAGCCGGGGCCCCATGCTGTTGGCCGGGCGTTCATGGCGACTCAATCAGAAGTCCGCGTTAAATACCGTGTCTTTAAACAGAAACACACACAAGTAAGCCGTCCACTGTTGGGCTGGTGAAAGTGTTGTGACGAGGCTCCCAGGAACCCACGCCTGCGGGTCCCCGGGACGGCCGGTCAGGGCTCGGTGACCGGTGTCTGCGGTGACCGTACAGAACGGGACCGCTGTGAACGGCAAGGACCCACCACAAACACTGCCTTCGGGGGCAGGAGGCCAAGTGCTCGGCTGCAGATCCTGGGGCTCCTGCAGCTCCCGCCGGGGCAGGTTCCCAGGGTGTCAGTGCCACTGTCGGTCCAGGAGAAACAGCCGACCACGAGCGGAGACCAAGCCAGGAACATCAGGCCACGAACAGAAGCCGCCAGCAACCAAAATAAAACAGACCCAGCCCACGCAAGCCCCGCGATGGACACGGATCGGATGATTGCTTGGGTTCTCAGGACAAATGGAGATCAAAGTCTTCAGAGAGAAGGCAAATCATAAAGACGAAGGTGTCCGTACTGAGCGAGGAAACGCAGGTGCGCGCGCCACGTTTCCACGGACCAGGCATCCGGGAGACGCCGCATGTACCGTACCGCCCCAGAACAAGGGGCACATGAACCTCACTCTCTCCCTAGACTCACCTGGGTCTGATCTGACTAGTTCTGTAAGAGGGAAGGGACCAACGCTCAGCTGGCGGAGGACGCCTGCCCTCAGGAAAACACAACTTCCCTGATTGTGTCCAGGGAAGAAACAGCCCGGGAAAAGCCCACAATGTGCTGACCAGAGTTCTTGGTGCAGACCAAGGCTTTGCAGATTACAGAAACGTGCCCTGAAGTAACCAAAATACACACACAATGGCATTTAGAAGGTATTGTTTAAAGTAGCAGAAACGTGGAAACAAAGAAATGACCCATAAAAATGGAGTTCAATAGATTTGGTGATTCTGAGCAAATAAATACTATACGGCCATTAATAATGATGGTGCAGACCTTTAATTATCACACAGACAGAGGGCTACAATGTGCTACAATGTGCACCACAGAGCAGGACATAAACTATATCCCAGTTTTTAGATGGGTAGATGATGGATGGATGGATGGATAGACTGATAGAGGCATGGATGCATGGATAGATGGATGGATAGATGGACGGAGACATGGATAGATGGATGGATGGATGACAGATGGTGGATAGATGGATGATGGATGGATGGATAGACGGATGGATGGAGAGATGAATGGATGGATGGATGGGTGGATGGATGATGGATGGATAGACAGAAGGATGGATGGATGGATGAATGGATAGATGGGTGGATGGAGAGATGAATGGATGGATGGATGGGTGGATGGATGATGGATGGATGGATAGATGGACGGACGGATGGATGGATGATGGATGGATGGATGGATGGGCAGACGGATGGATAGTGAATGAATGGATGGATGGATGGACGGATGATGGACAGATGGATAGACAAATGGACAGATGAATGGACAGATGGATGAATGGATGAACAGTCAGACAGACAGATAGGCAGGCCGACAGGCAGACGGATGGATGGATGATGGGGAAACAGATGACACAGAGAGGTGTGTAGAAGACTGGTGGAAGATACGGATGGATTATTGCAGGCAGACAGATGGTAGATACAGAGCTAGGGATATGGATCCAGGACGATACACAGACATCCCAGTACTTCCGTGTCGTACGCACACACCTGAACGGGTACATGCACATCTGATGGGCAAGCCCAACCCCGTACCACTTTCCGCTAATGGATGGATGGATGGATGGGTGGATGGAATCTGTTTCATTGTGCTCCTCTGTGCTTCCACTTTTTTCTGTTATGAACGTGTACAACTTACATGAAATACTTTTAAAGCACCATAAGAAAGATAAACCGGACGGTGTGACCCATGGGTAAGAGGCCATTTTCACGGCTTCCTCCCCGATGGCTCATGGCGTGGAGATGACTCGGCCTTCCTCCAGCAGGAAGGCCCCTTTGCACACCTGCATCTAGCCTGGCGGCCACGGGGGTGAGCCCTGATGAACAGCTGAGGGCCTGAGACAGAAGGCCGCGGGGCGAATGTCCAAGGACCGTACACATTTGTACACAACGTCAGTCACGGGAAGTAAACAGGAAAAGCCAGGGCCCTGCACACAGGCGTTGGCACACACTCCCGGAGAAGTTTGCCCCGGCACGCGGGCAGCTGGAGAGCCAGCATTTCTGCCCTGGACCAAGGAAACACGGCAGATGCTGTTTCCGGAAGCTAACGATCCAAGCTGAGCACTGAGTTTTCCCCCTGGTGTTTCTCGCTCTGCCTCCCATCGCCTCCCACGTCATCTCTGTGACCACCTAGGACCGACAGAAGCCCAAATCCGTCAGCCTTGAGTCAGCCTTCCCACAAATCTTTGGTTAAGCAACGGGCTTATGAGAAACGTGGCTTCGATGTAGGAGTCCCAATCCCTGGAGTGTTCTCTGCCCACCAAAGACAGCCACACCCAGCAACTCCGACGGGGGTAAATAAACTGCCTTCAATCCCCAGAGAACAAAATTCTCTTGTGGGAAGACGTGGGAGCAAGCTGTTGACCTCCGTTTCCCTGTGATGGTATTTTCTAAGCCCACAGTGGGAGCTAAGTGACCAGGGTTGGGGGTGAGGCCCCCGTAAGGCACTCCGCACAGGGAAACGTGGCCAGCAGCGTCCCGGCATCCAGCAGACCTGTGTCAGGAAAGGGGCAAGAGCTCAGAGCTGCTCCGTGACCTGAACGGCAGCGCCCGTGGCAGAGGGGCCAGGAAGAGGGGCCTGACTCGGGCGCAGTCATCACGCACCACCACGTCCCGTGCAGCGGCGGCAGAAACTCGAGATGCTCGAAACGCACGGGCCCGTCCTGGGCACGCACTGCATGGTGTCCTGCAGGCGGGGCAGACGATGGCACCCACTGTGCGGTGTGAGCAGAAGCGGCGTGTCACCTGCAAGCGGCTCGGGGCATGGAGCCTTCCCCAGGGCTCGCTCACCCTCTCCGTGCTCCGGGACGGCATGGAGGACCAGGGGCGCACAGTGCGGCGGGAGCCTGGGCTCTGAGCCGCTGTCACAGCAAACACTGGGGTAAAGGGCCAGACTGTAAACATGTTGGCTTCTGACAACTACCCACTCTGCCTTTGTAGTTGGAAAGCCGCCACAGATAACATGTAGCCGAGGGCGCTGGCTGGCACGCTGTCACACAGATCAGTCTGGGAGCGCGGGGATCACACTGGCCATGCTGTGCCCCCGCTCAGAGCAGAACCCTGAGGACAGCTGCCCGACCAGGGCGATCCCCCCGCACCTCTGGGGGTCAAGTAAAAACTCACATTGTCTCAGTCCACCCAGAGGTTGGATGGAACGGATACAGCAGCGTTCCAAAGCCAAAAGGGGAGCAGCAGGATGGGACTGTTTTTAGGTTTTTTTCTGTTTATGTATTTTTGAGAGACAGAGCAGGGGAAGGACAGAGAGAGAGGGAGACACAGAATCGGAAGCAGCTCCAGGCTCCGAGCTGTCAGCACAGAGCCCGACGCGGGGCTCAAACCCACAAACCGTGAGATCATGACCGGAGCCAATGTTGGCTACCTAAACGACTGAGCCGCCCAGGCGCCCCTAATTGTTACTTAGTTTTTAATACACTTTGTCACAGAAGAATTTAAAGTTTTTTCAAATCAGAAACAAAAGCGAGTGGGGAATTACACTTCAGAGGAACTGGACTTGCTCTCCTGTCTGAAGCCACCAAAAAGCTCACAAACGACTCGAAACAAGTGGTGCGAGGACAGTATCCACACGTCAACAAAGCACACGATCCCTGAGACCACACAAGCGCCCCAGGTCACAGCCCAGGAGAGGAGGGGATGCCGCGTCGGTGGGGACATCCAGACAGCGTGCGGAGGTAAGACCGTGCACCGGGGGGGCAGGAAAAGCCCAGGGACCCACACGACAGCGGGCACTCGGCTGGGCGTGTGTGTCCGCACACCACAAGAGCAAGTCGAATCCGAAGTAGAAGAAATGACAAAGGTCAGAGCAGAAATTAACAAAACAGAAAACAGAACAAAAGAGAAAAATCAATGAATCCAAAAGGTAGCAGGTTTTTGCAAAGATCAGGAAAACGGATAACGCTCCGGGCAGCCTGGTCAGGTAACACCGTTTCTCTCACCAGGAGCCCGAGAAGGGGCATCACTAATGATCCGCGGAAATGAAGGGACGGCGAGGAACAGCTCTAGGAAGGGCGAGCTCCGCGGGAGACGCGGTCTTCCCGGGCTCCTTCAGGAGGAAAATGCTCCCTTGACAGGTGGGGACACTCCCTTCGAAGACAACCCCAGGCCAGGCGGGCTCCGCGGGAAGTCCTGCCAAACATTTGAGGAAAACTACAAGCACTGCTGCCCACACTCACACAGAAAAACGGAAAAGACAGGAATGTTCCTGACTCATCCTGGGAGGCAGGACTGACCCTGAAGTGCCCAAATCAGACAAAGACACACCAGGAATAAGGACAAAGACCAGCATCCCTGTGTGAACACAGACCCGGAGGTCTCAAGGAGGCAGGACGGGGCGGGAGGGGCTGCAAGGGCGAGGGAGGGCCCTTATCCTGCCTGTGGTGTGGGTGTCACAGGAAAGGACAGATGTCGAACTTACCACCTTCAACATGCGCACCTTTTAAAATGTCAATTGTGTCTCCACAAGGCTTTTTTTCTTAAGTGAAAATTCACCCAAAGGTCAAACAGGGAAAATAATCGCTGGTTAAGCATCTGCTTCCGAGCTACGGAGAGCAAAAGCTGGGATGATCCGGGTGAGCCCGGCGGCCTGGGGGGACCAGAGCCAGTTCCTGCTCGGGCGAGGCGGGGCTCGGAAGCGGCCTGCTCCCTGCAAACCTCGTCCAGCGCCCTGGGCTGGGCTTCCAGTCCGGAGGAATGCCGGACCCCTATCTTCAGTGAGCTCCACGAGGCTTGGGGACCTTGCACAAGCCCCTTTCATCAGAAGGACAGGGCGCCCTGGGACACACGGAGGGGGGTGGATTGTCCCCGGGTGAAGCTCGGTACTTCCCAGGAATGCTGAGAAACAGTTTCCAGAATAAAGAAACTAATCAAGACATTTGGGAAGTGTGCACCAGGAGAAGGGGACACCGAGGAGCACGTGAGGTGGCAAACACGTTCCTTCTGACTTTCCTGCCAGGTTCCGTTTACGTCACATGAGTTATCCGGTTGTTGTTGTTGTTTTAAATTGAACCTGAGTAATCACTGCATTGCTGTGTCTGAGGATTTACCCACGAGGATGTTGGTTGATGTGTGGCGTCCAGAGAGAAGCCAAGGGACTGGGGAGGAGAACACACAACTTCTGCTTTGCAAAATTAACCTCAAAGACAAAGTATAAGTCATTGAAGTGACTGATTTAGATTTTAAAGATATCGATGAGATGACCCCTCACACCAACCAGGCACCCACTTACCGGCAGCAGGGACGCCCTGTCTGCACAAGTGGTGTGTGCAGCGCAGGAGCCCAGCACGCAGGGGCCCTCACGTGAGCACACAGGAGCCCGGCATTCAAGGGCCCACCTTGTGCCACTGGCCCGCACAGGGAGAGGAGCCACCCACCAGCAATGCCCCGTGGGCTGTTTAAACATCAAATTCAGCAAAATTTAACTGCTTTTAAATTGCATTCACCAAAAAATGTATTTTTAAATAAATTGCATTGTCTGCTACTTTCTCCCGTGCCCCTAACACGTGTGGAAACTGGTACAATTAAAATGCTGAGCAGACTCGGACACCGCAGTTCAGGAGACCTTCCCCGCGGGGTGCTGGCATTGAGGGAGCACACGGCACGCAGAGGCGGGGCGGGGGGACCAGGCCGAGCCCCGCTGGCCTCTACCCTCGGTTCTGCCTGCTGCAACATCTCCAGTCAGAGAGGTAAAACCCCTATGGAGCCAACGGGCACCAGCCCCGGGCACGCAGGCCGCCCTTGTGCCTGGTTTTCAACCTGAGGAGGAGAACGTGCTGGAGACAGGGATCTTCTCTGTGCCTGCCGCCCTTTGTAATGTTGAACCTTTCATCGCTGCAGAAGACCCCCCCCCCCGCGCCTGTCCACACTCACTTCCCCTCCGGGCCGCGCGCCCTCACCCGCCGCAGCCCACAGCTCAGGCAGAACGGAGACCCCTCGGGGTTCCAGGAGCGGGTCTGGTAGCGCGGGGCTCCAGCACTCCCAGAGCTGGAACAAGGGGCCGCCCGGGCTGCGTCCAGGCCGTCAGAGGGGAGCCCTGCCGTCGCCAGTCATCTCTACAGAGGGAAACCAAGTCACCGGACTGGGCAGAGAAGGAAGCCAAGCCAAGTCAGAAGCGCCTTCTGGATGTAGAGGTGCAGGGACTGAATGACGAGCTCAAAACACACCAGCGGAAGCGAGTTCTCCAAACACCCAACGCCGGACTACGCTGCTGTGCGTTTCCAAGGGGGACACCTGGTCACACAGCTTCCAAACACAAGCTTTTGAGGGTGAAGCTGTGGCTGGTGACAAATGTCTCAGGGAAGGTCCCTCCTGGACCTGAGCGCTGAGGGTGTTCTCTCTGACTCTGGCCTGTCCACGCGGACCCGAGGAGTGGTGAGCACAGGAGGACACTGGTCCAACGCCAATGCGGGAAGACACATCTCCAATACCCGAATCTTTCAGAAATATTCTTACGGTGCTTTCCAAACACGTTTGAGCTGTGATAACACAGACTCTGACTTCACCATAACAGGGAACTTCAAAGGAAAATTAGGAATTTGTTTTAGGTGAGCCAACAGCTGCTGCACGGCCCAGTGTCCCACAGAGCCCAGTGGGGCCACCTGGATGGACCTGGTAACCTTCAGGCCAGCGTCCCCAGGAGCCCAGGGTGTCCCCAGAGGGCACGGTCAGGACCGAGGAGCTTCCCGTGAGCCACAGGGACAGCACGGAGGGCTGAGAGGAGCTCCCAGCTGGAGGGCCGGGCACTGCCACTGCCACCCGCAGCCCCTGTGAGCGAGACCCCGCCTGTGTGCCAAGGGGACCTGGTGGGAAATTAGATTCTCCCGACAGCCAGGCCTGGGCGCTGCTAGGGAGGCTGGTGACTCGGGGCAGGGAGAGAGAGTGCAATGGACGACAGACCACCGCTGGGCATCGCCGTACCCAGAGGGGCCTGCAAGAAGCTGGGGACCCCGCCCATAACAGGGAGACCCCGGGGCCCCTGCAGGGGTACACGGGCTGCATCCCAGGTGCTCAGTGCTGCCCGCACTCGGAGCGGTGCCGCCTCCAGTGCTCCACGGGACCAGGTGTTCCCCGAGGTGGGACCGCATGTGGGCACAGACCACAAGACATGGTCCGATCGGGAAACTGAGGCGGCAGAACAGAACAGCCGCCTGGAGGGCTGAGCGCCCTGCCTACTCTGGGGCTGGGCTGCGTCCCCGGGCTTCCTGTCACATGGACAGTGCTTTGGCGTGGCCGGGCTGTCTGACGGGTGTCAGTTTGGGAGTAGATTCCCATGAGCTCACGCTGGAGGCTACAGGGAAAGAAAGAGGTTGGGGGAGGGTGCAGAGGGTGGAGGGTGGAGGGCCTGCCGGAGGCCAGAAGCCCAGTGCAAGGACAAAGAGGCCGGGTTGAGAGGAGGGCCAGGAGGGCAGAGATGTCACACTGTTTTAGTCCTCGCTTTTTAATTACCGTGGGGACAAGCTTCTTCTGCGGTGCTGAACACACTAGAACGTTCAAAACTGGAACAGGAACTTCTACAAACACTCCCAGCTGAACTGCTCCCCAGCACCAGGGAGAGGGGGCTCCGTGAGGCTGTGCTGAGCACATCGGAGGAACACAGCAGCAGACCGGAGCCGCAGACCGGAGCCCACAGACCAGAGCCCACAGACCAGAGCCCACAGACCAGAGCGCACAGACCAGAGCCACAGACCGGAGCCACAGACCGAAGCCCGCAAACCAGAGCCCGCAGACCAGAGCCCTCAAACCAGAGCCCACAGACCGGAGCCGCAGACCGGAGCCCACAGACCAGAGCCCACAGACCAGAGCGCACAGACCAGAGCCGCAGACCGGAGCCCACAGACCAGAGCCACAGACCGGAGCCCATAGACCGGAGCCACAGACTGGATCCCACAGACCAGAGCCACAGACCGGAGCCCACAGACTGGAGCCACAGACCGGAGCCACAGGCCGGAGCCCAAAGACCGGAGCTGCAGACCGGAGCCGCAGACCGGAGCCCACAGACTGGAGCCACAGGCCGGAGCTCGCAAACCAGAGCTCGCAAACCAGAGCCCACAGACTAGAGCCACAGGCCGGAGCCCGCAGACCGGAGCCCACAGACCAGAGCCCACAGACCAGAGCGCACAGACCAGAGCCGCAGACCGGAGCCCACAGACCGGAGCCCACAGACCGGATCCCACAGACCAGAGCGCACAGACCAGAGCCGCAGACCGGAGCCCACAGACCAGAGCCACAGACCGGAGCCCATAGACCGGAGCCACAGACTGGATCCCACAGACCAGAGCCACAGACCGGAGCCCGCAAACCAGAGCTCGCAAACCAGAGCCCACAGACCAGAGCTGTAGACCGGAGCCGCAGACCGGAGCCGCAGGCCGGAGCCACAGGCCGGAGCCACAGGCCAGAGCCCGCAAACCAGAGCCCACAGACCAGAGCCGGAGGCTCCAGACCACAGCGGGCTAGTGCAGCTCATTCTAGAACACACTGGATACTTCCAGTGGGTATGAGCTGGGCTCAACCCAAACCCGAATCACAGGGTGGTCACAGACTGTTATTTCTGAAGCCCCAACCACGAATCTAAACAACCCAGTATCTGCCAGGTCTGAACACACTCCGGGAACACTCCGGGAGGTGTCAGGGTTCTGGGGATTCTGAGTCCCTCTTTCTTTCTGAGGGGGATGCGCGGCATCTTAAAAGCAAAGGGATGATGCCGGTCACATGGTCCAACTAACCTTGGGGCCAGTTTCTATCTTTATCTTCATATTTTTACTGCCCAATTTCTACGAAATACTTTTTTTAAATAGAAAAAAAAATAGTGATGCATGAGAGCAGAGAGCGGGGAGAAAAGCCACAAAGGAAAATTAAATATTTCTGCCTGAGTGGAGTTGTCATGTGAGGACACCTACCGCGCAGGTCCCCAGACACCGAGCGGCCTGGCACCTCAGACCTGGCCCCCCGCCTCCTCCACCTCCTGTGTCCCCCCGGGGTGCACACCATCTGGACCGTGTCCTCTCTGTCTCCCAAAGCCTCCCCTCACCGTCGCTGCCCTGCTCCTGCGACCTGGGTCCAGGGTCCAGTGACCCGCAGTGTCCCCTGCTAGAATTCGTCACTACCCGAGTCAGCGCAGCCCTCCTCCCAGCGTCTCCATGGCAGCCCATGCAAGCGCCCTCTTCCCGGGCCTGGGTCTGCACAGCTGTGAAATGGGTTTCTGTTCACTTCAGCACGAATCTGTGAAAGTCGGCTTCCTTCTGGAAGGGACGTGGTCAGCAGAGCATCTGTTCGGTCTGCCTCCCAGAATCCAACAGACCAAGCACGCGCATTCCAAAATGTTTTCGAAACTAGAAAAAGCTGTGAAAATCTAAGGTAAGGTTTATGCAAATGAATGCTTTCTGGAAATCTTCCAAGTGTTAACTTTGAGGTCACGCCCAGGCCTACCATCGGCTATTTGAGAAACACTCTTACGCTTCTGTGGAGAATCGTGCCACGAACAGTAAGCAGGAAAACCGCATTTCTCTTCCAAAACACTCATATTTTAAAATACTGTTCTTTTTTGGGGCACCTGGGTGGCTCAGTTGGTTAAGCATCTGACTTTGGCTCAGGCCATGATCTCACCGTTTGTGGGTTTGAGCCCCAAGAAGGGCTCTGTGCTGGCAGCTGGGAGCCTGGAGCTGCTTCCGATTCTGCGTCTCCCTCTCTCTCTGCCCCTCCCCCGCTCACACTCTGTCTCTCTCAAAAATAAATAAACATTTTTAAAAATTTTTAAATGCTGTTCTTTTTAAAAAGCAATTAAGAGTTGGAGAAGCATAGTACTGGCCAGATGTGAAAAGTGGCTTCGGGTCCAAGTTTCTTCCACAGACTCGGTCCAGAAAGCCCTCACTGTGCCGCCGGGAGTCCTACTCCAGGCTGTGCGGCCCTCCCGCTCGTCGTCTGGAAGGAAGGCCGATCTCTCTCTCCGAGAGTAACAGCCCCGCGGAGGGACTCCACCAAGGCCGCCGAGCAAGCTGCCCGCACAGTCAGCGGCCGCCGGGAGAGGGTCTGCCGTGGGCCCGGGTTAGAAGTCCCAACGCTGCCCGCCCACTTCCTAGAGCTCGCTCCAGATTTTACAACTTTTGCAGACCCTTGGGCGGTGCCAAAAGGAGTCGGGCTCCGCCAAGAAAAGTGGAAACTATTTTTGGCATCCAGAAGGGCAGCTGTAGGCCGCGGACACAGTCGGCGCCTAAAACGCATGCCTGCCTTTACAGATTTGGAGAGCTTCTAATCCGGGACGCATCCGGAAACCTCGAGGCCCGCGGCCAACTCGGGGAGCCCTAGGCCGGAGCCACGGCCGCAGGTCCGCTCCGCTCGGTCCCCGCGGAGGGGGCCTTCCAGGGAGGGCGAGGTCGGCGCGGGGCTCTGCGCCCCACACCCACCCGAGCGCCGAGGGGCGCGAGGGTGGCACCCCCGCGAGCGACGCGCCCAGGCGGAAACGCGCTCGGGCCCCTCTGTCTACACCCGAGCTGGCCCGGGACTCGCTGGGGTGCGGGGAAAAACCGAGGGAACGTGCGCCCCGAGAGCCGACGACACCGGGCAGGAGGAGCTCGGCGCCCGGCGGATGCGGGGACCAGGGGGCGCCGCCGCGGGTCTCTGAGGACCCAAAGAGGGGGACGAGGGTTCCGCGGTCCGGCAGGAGGGGGAGGCGCGCGGGGGCACACCGCGGTTGGGCAGGAGGGGGACCGACACCAGCGGCAGAGGGGAGAAGGGGGCGCGGAGGAGGGACGCCAACTGGAGAGGGAACAGGGGAGGGGGAGGCGTGGAGGAGAAGAAGGGGGGGGGTGGAACACACCGCGCCCGGGCAGGGTGGGGACCGAGAGCGGCCGGACCGGCGAGAACGGGGTGCGGAGGGGGGCGCGAGCGGGCAGGGAGGGGCCGGGCGGGGGCGGCGCGCGGGACTCTCCCGGGGCCGCCCCGACCAGCCGGGGATTCCAAGCCGCCCGCTAACAAAGGAGGCTCCGGAGGCCGCGTGTCCCGCGCTCGGGTCCGCCCTCCGCGCCCCGGCCCAGGCGGACAAAGGCCCGAGCCCCGCAGCCCCGCCCGCGCCCTCGGGGGCCCCGCCGCCCCAGCGCCCCGCCGCGCCGCCCCGCGCCCCCGCGGCACTCACAGGATGGAGGTCTGCGGCGCCACGGCGGGCACGGCCTCCAGCAGCAGATGCATGCAGCGCACGGTGGTGCGGAAGCACAGGCAGCGGCTCGGGCAGCCGGCGCCCGGCTTCGGGGCCACCGTGGCCAGCGCCCCCCAGCCGCAGCACAGCACGAGCGCCAGCAGGCAGCGGCGCGCGGGGCCCGCGGGACGCACGGCCATCGCCCTGGGCGCGCGGCGCTCGGACGCGAGAGGACCGGGAGGGCCCGGCGCGACCCTGCGGGTTCCGGACTGCGCCCGCCCGCGCGGCCCACGTCCCAGCTGTGCGCGGGGGGCGGGGGGCGCCAGCTGTGCACATGCGCGCGGCTCCGCCCACCCCAGCCTCCGCGAGGGCCGGGGCGGGGCCGGGGGCCGGGCGTCTGGCCGCTGCGCCCCGATCTCCGCCCGGGGCCGCCGCGCCGCCCTCCCTGCGGGGGCCCCCGGGGCCCAGACCGAGTCTGCGCGCGGGAGCGGTGGCCCGGGCCACCTCGCCTAGCCGCGACTGCCACTTGTTGTACGAGAGCGCTTTCGGAGTGCTCGCTCTGCTCCGGGCCGAGTTCCAAGAGGCCTCCCTCCCCCTCCCTCCCTTTCTAAGTCCTCTCTCTCCCGCTCTCTCTTCCCCTCCCTCTCTTTCTATCTCTTCTCGCTCGCTCGCTCGCTCTCCCCTCCCTCTCCCTGTCTCTCTTCTCCCTCCCTTTCTATGTCCCTTCTCTCTCTCTCTCTCTCTGCGGCAGGGTTGGAGCCAGGCGGTGGGGCACCTGCCTGTGACCTGAGGCCTGCTTTCTGCCGCTGCTGCCCCAGAGCACTGTTCAGAGCACAGAGGACATTTGCGTAGGGTCCTGGCTGGGCCAGGAGGTCGCCCAGTGCCCTTGCAGTTCCCTCCCCCTGGACACAGCCACAGGAAACCCTGGGGCCCACCCCACGTCGGACCTGGCTGGACGCCAGCAGACGCAGGGGGAGACTGAGTCACACACAGACACGTCTGCAGTCTTGTTCTAGCACTTCACCTGTGATCCACTGATTCTCACAAGAACCCGATTCCTGCATTTTACAGATAAGGACGGTCCCCTGGTGCAGCCCCGGTCTGAGAGGTGTCCACTGCGTGGCCCCTGGGGAGTCTAACTCAGGTGTGCCTGAGGGCATATGGGCCGGGCACTCTCCTGGGGACGTTTAGCACGCACAGCACACACTTCCCGCCCAGTCTGGCGGCAGCAGGGCTGGGGTCTGGCTCAAGGCCCTTCTGGAGGCTTGCGAGCCGGTCATGGAGGCCACTGTCGCCACTGCCATGTGAACCAGGCTTCCTGGCCCCCTAGCGACCCACACAAGCCCCCCAGGGCCCTGCTCTCTAGGCACAGACCTCACCCCTGCTCCTGGGCCCACACACTCCACATGGCATCTGTGAGTCCCCACCACCCCACCCAGTGCGCTGCAAAGTCCTAACCGTATCGTGTCAGAAACACGGAACATTCCTCTCCCCGAAAATGTCCTTTTCCTCCTGAATCACTGGCTTGGCCCCCGAGCCCCTTCCTCCTGACCTCAGCCTGGTTTGCCCCCTCCCCGATCCTCACCCTGCAGGGCGGAGTTGTGAACCTGGCCACCCAGCGGCTGGTCACTGCCAGAGACGCCGTGTTCTCTCCACCCTGGTTTCCCATGACCACCGCAGCTCCTGGCTCAGCGCCGAGGCCCCCTCCGGGGCGCCCTGCCCCCTGGCCTTCTGCCCCACGGTGGACAGAGAAGAGGTCACAGCTTTGACCCCGCCACTTCCTGTCCAAACAGCTGATTTATGCAGGCAAAGGCCACATTGCACAAGACACCTTTCACCTACTGCCGCGCCCCGGAGGCGGGGGCATCTCCGAGCAAAACAAACTGTTACCTCTCCTCTCGGGTCAGCAGCAGTGTCCACACCAGGCGGGGTCCCTCTCATGTCCCCACACGAGGCGGGGTCCCTCTCATGTGTCCCCACACCAGCGGGGGTCCCTCTCATGTGTCCCCACACCAGGCGGGGTCCCTCTCATGTGTCCCCACACCAGTGGGGGGCCCTCTCATGTGTCCGTCTGGCTGGGCTACCTGCACACAGAGCTTGGGCCCAGCTCCGCCCCAGCTGTTGTGCTGCAGGGGCTTTGAGAAGAGACAAGCACTGGTGGACACGTACAATCTACTGACTTTAAGTAACGACCTCCCTCCCCAATGTAGGTGGGCCTCACCGAATCAGTTTACGGTCTTAAGAGTAAAAATTAGGGTTTCCCAGAGAACTTCTGCCTCAAAACTGCAGCATCAACCCCTGCCTGATTTTCTAGTCTGTTGGTCTGCCCTGCAAAGGGTTGCTGGTCCCCACAATCACATGAGCCAGTTCCTTAAAATCTATCCATCCACCCATTCTTCACCCTCCTTCCTCCCTCCCTCCCCCTTTCTTCCTCCCTCCCTTCCCTCCTTCCTTCCCTCCTTCCTTCACTCCTCCCTCCTTCCCTCATTCCTTCCTTCCTTCCTTCTTTCCTCCCTCCTTTCCTTCTCCCTTCCTTCCCCTTCCCTCATTCCTCACTTCCTTCCCTCCTCCCTCCCTCCCTCATTCCTTCCTTCCTTCCTCCCTCCCTTCCTTCTTTCCTTCCTCCCTCCCTTCCTCCTCCCTTCCTTCCTTCTCTCCTCCCTCCCTTCCCTGCTCCCTCCCTCCCTCCCTCATTCCTTCCTCCTTTCCTTCCCCTCTTCTCTTCCTTCCTCCCTTCCTTCTCCCTTCCTTCTCTCCTTCCCTCCTCCCTTCATTCCCCCTTCCTTCCTTCCTCCTTTCCTCCCTCCCTTCCTTCCTTCCTTCCTTCCTTCCTTCCTTCCATGATCCTGCTGTGCTCTTTCTCTGGAGACCTCTGACACTCCGCCATTTGCAGAATGCTGAATGAGGAGGTGCAGGGGGGAAGCCAGTACAATCATGTACGGCTGAAAGGATTCACATTTTTGCAGTGAAGCTCCTTCTGCTGAGCTAAACTCACCTCACTTGTGTGCGGTTCCTGACGTCCTGCTCCTGCCCTCTAGAGGCGCACGGAGGCCTCACACCCCCAGGCTCCTGACCTTCCCCAAAACAGTTGAGGACTGGAAAGCCACTGAAGGTCTCCGTTGCTTAGGACCCAGATGAAATATCCCCGTGTCCCTTTGATGACCCCTTTGCAAATCTTATCATCTGCCCCAAATCCCGCCACCTCTGTGCTCATTGACAACCTTCAGTTTCTTTGATCGCCACGCAAAGAGCAAGGATTAGGGAGTGAAGAGATTCTGTCCTAACCCCCGTCCTCGGTTCTCCGTGAGTACTGTCTTCCCACAGAGCCTCAGGGTGGCCCCTGCACTGAACACAGGCCAAGCCCTGCGCCCCAGCTCCCTGCAGCAGGTCGCGTCGTCCCTGGCAGATGACAGATGACGTGACCCGTGCTTGGAGAACCTAAGTTACAGCCGAGGGCTTGCAGCTGATGGAGGGAAGGGGGCGGGCAGGACGGAGGAGGAAGGAAAGTGGTGCGGGCGTAGCGTTCCCGCCGTGCCAGGAACCCACGTGAGCTGCCTCTGTTGCCGTGGACACTGTGGGGACCCTCTGAGACCTTCGCTGGGCTGCGGCACCCCACCCCAGCCCCCACCTATTCTCTGGGGCCGTCGGGAGCCCTGCACCCCGCTGTGCCCCCCCATAGCCACAGGCCGGAAGGCTCCAGAGCCCCCGGGGCCATCAGCCAGCCTCTCCCCTGCTCCGCCGGCCGCCCCCACCCCTCAGAGCCCCCTTCCTCCGTGGGCTCTGGTGAGACGCCAGCCTGGGGGTGCATCTCGCCCTTCGTGCCCACAGGGCCCCTCCAAAGCTGGCAGCTTGCGTTTCCCACTGCCTCTTCCCGGGGCGCTGTCCCCTGCCCGGCTCCCTGCCGCGCCGAGCAGGCTGCATGGGTTTACACGGGAAGGAACATGGGCTCTGGAGCCAGAACCAGGAGGCGGCCTCACGCTCCCGTCTGGGCCTCAGTTTCCGCACCTGTGACCCGAGACCAGGTAGGGGTGGGGACTAAGGGAGAAGCCGCAGAGACGCTCGCGCGCAGGCGCCTTCCACTGGGGCGGCCTCCCGCGAAGCTTCGGGGCTCCTGGAGGCTGGGAGGCCAGCCGCAGGCCATTCCCAGACGGTGAGTCAGCCCCTCGCGGAACCTGGCTGTGCCCGAGGGGAAGGCCTCGCTCTCCAAGGCGCTCCTCCTGCAAATTCCTCTGCCAGCCTGCTTGCTGCAGGTGCCCACGCGCCCAGCCCCCGTCGGCCCCCCAGGGGCAGGGGACTCTGCCAGGGAGCAGCGCTGCGCTGTGTGTGTGTGAGGGGTGCTGCTCAGCTCACCCCAGATCAGGGGCCGAAGTCCTGGAGGGCAGAGGTCAGACTTCAGGGTGTCAGCAGCTGGGGTCTTCCCCCTGGGGGACACAGTCTGCCCCAGGCCTCTCTCCAGCTGGCCTGGCGCTCCTTGACGCGTAGACGACCCCCTCCGACCTCTGCTGTGGTCCTCACGTGGTGCTCCCCAGAGTCTGCTCACACATGGTCCTTTCCTCTTCCAAGACCCACCCTGGCTCGGAGCCCTCCCCACCATCTCCTCCTAATGTGGCTGACTGCATCCACAAGGACCTTCCCCCAGATAAGGTCACATGCTGAGCTCCCAGGAGGACGTGGGTCTAGGATCAGAGACAACATGCAGAGATGGAATTCAGTTCTGCAGTCACGTCCAAGGGCCTGCGGTCACGTCAACAGGCTTGAATTCCTCATAAGCTGTCGTGAGCTGGAGCAGGGAAAGTGCCTGGCACGGAGGCTGGGTCACAGCAGTCACCAGGTGGCAGAAGCCTGACAGAGCCACGCGGCGTGGGTGAGGGGCTGGGCTGCAAGGGCAAGGCGTGGCCTCCGCCTGGGAGGCCGGGGAGGCCGAGGAGGCTCCGGGGAGGGGATTGCTGTCCGCAGCTTGGCCACAGGACTTGATACTCCCGGATCTCACGTGGCCCGTGGAGGACCTCTCCTCCTCCGTGTCTCCCAGCCCCGTCCTTCCAGCACGGCCCAGGCACCCCTGGCCTTGCCCACGTGGGGAGGAAAAGAGAAACCTTAAGCAGCCTTTTTTGCGGGGCGCCTGGGTGGCTCCGTCTCTTAAGCATCCAACTCTTGATTTCGGCTCAGGTCATGATCTCATTCGTGGTCATGGGTTCGAGCCCTGTGTCAGGCTCTGTGCTGACAACTCAGATCCTGCTTGGGATTCTCTTTCCCTCTCTCTCTGCCCCTCCCCTGCGCTCTCTCTCTCTCTCTCTCAATAAATAAATATATGAATATATTTTAAAAGAGCCTTTTCTCTGGAGGTTCATATTCCAGTTGCTTCCCTACTTGAGGAACGTTTACACACACTCCACGCAGCCCTCTGGGTAAGCGAACTATCGCGGGCCTCGCCTGTGCCCGCGGGAGAGGGGCCCCACTGAGCGGTGCTCTTCCCCACCAGGACCGTGACCACGGGCACAACGCACGGGCACCCGCCCCGTCCGCCTGCACACGTGTATGGCCTCTGCCTCGGGCTCCCAGGAGGACACGCGATGGGCCAGCAGAGTGGGCACCTCGCAGGGAACCTGAAAATGCCAGGGGGCACGAGGGCCCGCCCCCTGCACATCTCCACCCCTCACAGGTCTGGGAAGGCAAGGGAGGGACCGGTGACCCCCCGCCAGACCTGTCATTGCCCAGCAGGAGCCGGAGCAGGGGTCCCCGTGACCCTGGGCTTAGAGGACAAGGCCTGCAGAAGATGGGGGGCCGGGTCAACGCAGTGAGTGACTGCAACCGGTGAGCAGGGGGCCATCCTGTGAACCCTGCCGTCTGGGGGAAACTCAGACTCGGGCCTCAGCCACCGGATGGAAGGGGAGGTCCGGGACTCAAGAGCGAGAGGCCAGGGACTCAAAACCACAGTCCCTCCCTCCTCTCTGGGGCCATCCTGCATCACCTCCGCGGATGGGCCTTCTCCCACCTCCCTGGGTGCCTACTGCCCTGTGTGGGGACCCTCCAGTCCCCCCCACCTCCTCTGCCACCTGACGCCCCCGGGGGCCTGCCCGCCAGGCGAAAACAGGCCTTGTCGGTTTGCGGGGCTGAGCTTCTGACTCTGCTTGTCAGCTGCTGACATCCCGAAGGGGCCGGGACAGCCTTCGTCCGGATCGGGGCTGAGGACAAGCGTTTTCTCGGACGAGGCCGCCCTCTCTCCTTTCTTCCCTCCGCAGGCCAGCAGCCCTCTCCCTCCCGGCCCACCCCCCACGCCCGCAGGTCCCCACGCGGCTCTGTGCTCCTTCCCCTCGCGTGCTGGCTGGGCTCCATGCCCACCGGTGCCTGTGTGCATGCTCAGCACCCAGCACACGCAGAGGCCACACCAGGCACGGGGGACCCTGTGCGCGAGTCCCCAGGGGCAGGACGGCAGGCAGGGCTGGGGTAAGAAGGCACAGCAGGCGCCCCTACGAAGCCCCCAGGAAATATCTGGAGCAAATGAATAACCAGGGCACCTTCTGGGTGAAGGATAAGGCTCCGGCCCGGGGCCCTTCGGGCGGGCATTTTCACTCTTGCTTTGTGTTTTGGGGTTTAGTAAACGCGCATTCAGACTCTACCCAAGATACTTACTACTCACCCCTCATCCCGGAGTGCTCCTGGTGAGGGAGCAGAAGGCAAGCCGACAGGCTGCAAACCCCCCACCCCAGGCGGGGTCTGTGTCACATTCCAGGCACTCTGGCTGCCCAAGAACAAAGGAAAGGGGAGACAAAGGGTTAACTGATAGCGATCACAGTCCTGCAGGACCTGAGTCTCCTATTTACAAACACCTTAGTAAATGACGAGGAAGAGGCACTCTTGCCAACAGTCTAATCTCCAGAACCCTACAGGCTCCTGGAGCCCCAGAACCACCCTCCGTAGAGATGTGGGAACAGAGGCGGAAGGAACGGAAGGAACGAAGCTTCCTCATACCCTGCAGCCCAGGGACAGACGCTGGAGGCGGCAGAGGAAAGCCTTCCTCCAGGAACTCCCTGCTGCCTCGATGCCAATGCTTTGCTGGAGGGAAAACCACCTTCGCTGGACAAGAGCCAGGCCTCCAGGACGCTGGGAGTCTTGTAGCAGATGAAAATCTCTCTGGAAACTTCGCCTGGACTTTACCTCCCCAGCTCCCTGGTGTATAACCAGTGTCTCCTCATGTTCCCGGGCAGCTCTTATCACCACAAATCATTTTGACGACACAAAAAGTCCCCTTTCCGTGACTGGGTGGCGAGGTTGCTTGTAGAGGTGACACTTGACTCGTGGTGGGCAAAGTGGAAGGCTTAGGGAGACTGAGGCCACGGAAAGCCTGGGAGAGTGACTTAGAGCACCTGCTGGGAATCTTCCGGCGAAAGCCCTCGCTGCCCGAGCAGAAGCGCTCCGAGCGACGCTGAGCTGAGCGCGCGGCGGGCTGACGGAGGCGAACGCGCCATCAGGTCTGGCCGGAAATGCCCCGTGGTCCTTTATGATAAATTGACCAGTTCAGGAGCAATGGTGTGGACGGGCCGGCCGGCTGCCGAGGCCTCCTCGGCTCCACTCGCTGTAAACGGCCTTGGCCTCGAGTTAGGTGGCAGCCAGGAATGTCAGCCCAGGGGCCGTCTCTCCAGGCCTGCGCAGTGGAGGAGACTATTTTATGAGAAACCTCGAGCACCTTCTTCGTAACAGTCAATATGACTTCGAAAGAGTCCCTCTGTCCACACACCACGGCCACTGACTGTGTCTGAACTCCAGGTTCAAAGGCTCAGCTCCCGCCTGGAGTCAGAACGGGGAGGTTCCTGCCTCCTTCCTGCCGGAAGGGCCCCCTCCCCTCCAAGCCGGCCGGACCGGGGCTGCCCCTTGGCACAGCCCCCCCCACACGCACACAGGCCTAGCGCCCTGTTCACAGACTTGGGGGCTCGGCCACCCCCCGCCGCCTGCCATGTGTTCCTACGGGAAGCCCTCCTGCCAGCGAGAGGGGCAGGGCGCCTGGGGCCAGCCGGACCTGCGTCCCAATCCCCCCCGCTGGTGGCTACCGACTGCCTGACTTTGCACACTCTGGGCCTTCAGAGCTCAGAGCCCCGTTCATGGGATAGGAGTTGCATGCCCAGGGCCGGCAGACAGGATCCAGGGCTGAGCGTGTCACGGGGCGGGCGTCAGAGCAGGAGGGCTCACCGGGGCCCGTGTTCCGCTCTGCCCGCCTGGACTTTTCTAAGGAATCACACCTTCCTTCCCAGCGAAGGGAGCCGGTACCTGCTCTTTTTGGAAAGGGGAGTCTAGGTCTCATGTGTGTGGACTGAGCTCACGTCGTGGACTCCCAGCCGGTGAGTCACGCCCCCCCATTCCGAAGGACGTGGCCTTCTGTGGTCACAGTGGTTGTCGTGACACGGAAACCTCGTGATTTCATCCCCAAACCACACTCCACACCACAAGGCGAGCAAACCGCGCTGGGAGAGAAACATAAACACGGTTGCAGGCACTTAATAATTAAGTCCTTATGTCTGGCGGGACAGGGAGGGGACAGGATGACGCCATCCCTCCGGCCCGGCCTCTGTGGCGGGACCCCAGGTGCTCCCCGGTCACACAGAGCGAAGGTCACGCTAGAACCCGGAGTGGCCGGTGCGCAGGGACCCCGCGAACCCAGGCTGTGGCTGTGACGCTCTCAGTGCTAACTGGGAGGCTCAGCCTCGTCTCGTTTTCCTTCCTCATCATTGTGTCTCTGGAGCCACGCGGACGAGAGCCTGGCTGTATTTTGAGGGTGCACCGTCTGAAATACCACGGAAAGTGAGGGACACAAAGGCATTAACACAAGCAGTTTTTGCCACGATTTAGCTTTTCTCTCAGGCCTCCCGGTCTCAGGCTGACTGCTCACCTGCGAGTCAAAAGTTCAAGCTTTTCTGTTTTTTCTTGTCACTCTGATTAGAGAAACATGATGTCAGAGTAACGGTCGGTGTCGTTTGAATTTCTCAAATCCGTTCTCATGGATTTCCACAACGGCTTACTTAGAAGTGTTCCTGCAGTCAGAGCACTGAGGACATTACACTGCTGACTGCAGACTCAGCAAATGTTGGGGCTAAACCTTGGCATCTTCAGTGAATTCGTGGCGTGTCATGGGGCAGGTGCTGTCCTGGGACGGGGCCCTGGTCGGCTGGCGCGGGCTGCACTGCGTCCCCGGGAGAGGCGTGTTCAAGTCCGAGGACGGGTGCCTGAGGATGAGACCTTATTTGGGAAGAGAACTGCTGCGGACGGTTAGGACGAGGCCAGCAGGGCGAAGCCTCCTGCTCTTATAAAAAGAGGAAAGTGTTGGGAACAAAGACACCCAGAAGCGCCTGGTGGCCGGGGAGGGGGACCCAGCCCTGCTGAGCACAGGGGCCGCTCGGGCCCCACCTGAGCTGGAGGAGGCAGGAAGGGCCCAGCGCTCGAGTCTTCAGGGGGAGCACGACCCTGCCCGCACCTTGGTCTTGGACTCCTGTCCTCCTGGACGGAGGGAGAGTACATTTCTGTCGTTCGAAGTCCCGCAGCAGCGGCGGGAAGTCCTCCTCGGCCCAGAGGTCGGCTCCGGGTCGGGGACATCCGCGCCCTGGCTGCTGCGCGTGGGGGCCAGTGAGTGCGAGCAGCTCTCCCCTGCGGCAGCGCGGGCCGGCCTTCCCTGGACTCTGCCTCCCGCATCTCCTCCTGGTGCTGATTTCAGCGTGTCCTTTCCAGGTGCCCGGGGGCTCAGCCGGTGAAGCGTCCGACTTCGGCCCAGCGCGTGATCTCGCGGTTCGGGGGTTCGAGCCCCGCGTCGGGCTCTGTGCGGACAGCTCGGAGCCTGGAGCTGCTTCGGATGCTGTGTCTCCCTGTCTCTGCTCCTCCCCCGCTTGCTCACTCTCGCGTGCGCCATGTCTCTCTCTCCCTCCCTCTCAAAAATAAGTAAACACTAAACAAAGAATCTCCGATAATTCAGCACCATCCTTCCCTCCCAGCTCCGAGAGGGAGACACCCCGACAACGGAGGTCCCCGCTCTTCGTGCGGTTCTCGGCCCAAGGGAAACGTGGCTGTCCGTGGAGCTTCTCGCGGGTCTGAGTTTCTCAGATATTCAGACCAAAACGACCCTTCCGATGATGAGGGACCCTAAGGCGGGCTGAGCGCACAGCATGGGCAACAGCACCGGCAAGCCCGGTGCCCCCAGGTGGGAAGCGGGCGACACTCCTGGCGCCCTGGCCGCCCCAGGGCAAAGGAGGGGCCAGAACGCATGGCTGTCAGAGATCCTCCTCCGGGACGAGTCTCCATCCGTTTACAAATGTCTTGGTAAAGTACAAGATATTTTTATCAATAGTCTAACCTCCAGAACCCTGTGGACTTCGTGTCCCGGAGCCCCAAGCTCACCCTCCACAGTGACGCGGGAACAGAGGCGGAAGGAACTGGCAGGTGAAATTAAATTTCCTCGTGCCGGCCGCCCAGGGACAGACGCTGGAGGCGGCAGAGGAAAGCCTTCCTCCAGGAACTCCCTGCTGCCTTGAGGCCAACGCTTTGCTGGAGGGAAAACCACCTTCGCTGGACAAAACCACCTTCGCTGGACTCTAGGAGCCTGGGAGTCTTGTAGCAGACGAAAATCTCTCTGGAAACTTCGCCTGGACCTCACCTCCCCAGCTCCCTAGTGAATAACCAGTGTCTCCACAGGGTCTCGGTACAATAGGGAAAGATAGGAAAACTATGCAGAGAGGAAAGGTTAGGGCCTGAGGTCCCTGGGTGGGGAAACACTGTATCTTAGAACAATGCTGGGAGTGTCTGACCACAGCAACCCCCCTCCCCCCGGGGCGTAAGGAACGTGACAGACCCCACCTTCCCCCCCTCTGGTTTCCCTCAGGAATTTGAGGAAAGACCTCAGTAAGGCCACGGACCACCCCTCACAGT
>CM053576.1:131887971-131917381 GCA_028646485.1 Cryptoprocta ferox | reverse complement strand
CTCTCCCCTGCTCTGGGAGAGGCGGTGGAAGAGGAGGAGGCAGACGCAGAGTCCTCTCCAGTCCATCCTGGAGCAAGTATGGAACCGGCTGTAGCAGAAAGCCCAGCATTAGAAAGGCGGAAGGTAACTCTGGTAGAAGCTGTGTGAACGAAGAGGCCTGCACTGCTGGGGGGCCCAGCGCTGGAGGTTTGGGCCGCAGGCCCGCAGCCTGGTTCTGCTGGCCATGAGCCACGTGCTCTCGGTCCCCTCACTGCCCTCGCCTTGCGGAGAAGGACACAGGTGTCCCTACCTGACAGCACATCCTCTCTAAGTGCTTGAGGAGCATCTAGTCACTATGGCAGAGCGGGGAGGTGTCGGGAAACCCTGAGTGTGTGTCTACACAATCTAGATAAGACTTAAGTGAAAAATAAGATTTATAAGCAAAGTAAATATCACTAAGAATCACTGATTTGAGAATATTAAAAATATATATAATTCTTCATACTGTTCTGACCATATTAAATGGAGAGACTGCTACTTTCAGTTTCCAGGTTCTGGACAAGGGAGAGGCTGGGGTCAGACCCGCCATTCACAAAATGATCGGAAGCAGCAGAACTTTCTACACTGAAGACTCGCACACAGCCCCAGTGTACCAACAGGTAAGAGTCAGCACCTGGCCCTGAGCAGCGGGGCTCAGTCCCTGTTTCTCGGAATCACCTGGGCAGAGCCTCAGGCCTGGATTTGCCGGGTCTGGGAGAGCAGCAGGGAGCCGACCATCTCAGTGGCTCTTCAACCTAGACTGCTGGGCTTCGCCCCTCTGGTATCTCTGGGCTGCCAGGTGGCCCCGGGAGTGCTTGCCTTCACCTCTGGTCACTGACAGGGAGTGAGGGTGCCAGGGGCCATGGAAAACCCAGTGGCAGGAGCACCAGCCTTCTGACACTTTCCAAAACAAGGTTAGGAGGGTAAATGTGCCCTGGCCAAAGGTTAGAAGGCAAAGGTGCTCCGGGGCTGATGGGTAGCAGGGCTCCTGTGGCCACAGCCTCATCTGTCCCTGAGCACTGACGGGGGCAGGAGGCTGCCAGGAATGAGCACATACGCTTTTCTACGAGGGACATCAGGTCCAGGCTGCTCCCCGTGTGGCCTCCCATGTGCTGTCTGCGCAGCCGACTGCCCGTGTCGTCATTTACCTGACCTGCTGCGCACCCTGGCTCAGTGTGGTCCCATCACTTGGACACTGGGCTTGCCTTCCAGAGAAGAGGAGCCACCGGCGGGATGGCAGCCAGGTCAGTGGGACACATGTCACCCTTAAATTCATTTTTGACACTGGAGGCGAACAGAAGCCCCCAGGAGCACAAGTCCCCACGGGAGGTCGGAAAGCCCTGGATGGGCAGTGACGATCCACATGGGGACAAAAGGACCAGGGAGGGGTGAGACAACCGTATGCACAGGGGCCTGTCTCTGTTCCAAACGTGGGTGCCCCTGGGGAGCTGGGGTCTGGGGGGCCTGGTGCCTGGCCCACATCCCTGCACTGGCTCCTGCTGCCGGGCCCCCTTCCCAGCGCATGACAGCCCGGGTCCGGCGAGCAGATGCAGGGGAGAGCAGCGTTTCCACTGCAGAGGAGGGCTGGGAGGTGGGAGGGCAGGAGGCCTTCCCGGGGATACAAGTGTGTTTGGTCAGAATGTGGCCCAGTGGGCTGAGGTCACAGCCCTGGACGGGCGGGGGACGCTGAGTCCCAGGGATTACGAGTGTAAGCAGGACCGATGGGTGTGGGTGCGAGTGTGAGCAGGGCCGATGGGTGTGGAGGCTGCACCGCTGGGGGCAGAACACGAGTCACTGCTGGTGTGCGGGCTCATGATGCTGCTGTGGACACTGAGTCCCCGGGGCCGTCCCCTCCTGCGGACCTCTGGCCTGGGGCCGAGCACGGCCATGCGTGTGGATCAGTGCCAAGGACAACTCCCACCCAGTGACCGGCGCGCAGCCTGGGCAAGGCTGCTGTGGGCGAGCAGGTGGTGTGGAAACAGCTGGACAGAACGGTTGCGCCTGGTAGGGGACACCCACCCTTCGTGCTTCCTTCCCACTCAGGGGCATCCACGGGGTCCCTCTGGGTGTTCTGGTGGGGATACTCCCTGGAGGCTCGGTGCCACTGTGGACAGAGCCAGCCTGCTGCACAGCAGAGCTGCAGCCACGACACGGGGTCCCCAGGCCGGGCCTACACCGGCTGCACTAGGGCGGCCGGGAGGGGTCTGCAGGGAGGGGGCTGCAGCCTGGGTTCCCCTGGACAGATGTGCCTCGCCGCAGCTGTGACGGCAGCACCCACATGGCACTGGGACCCCGTGTGCTCTCAGAGAGGTGGCAGGGCACCTGGGGTGCCATGTGGGGTGCCGCGTGGACTTAGGGACGGGGCTCTGAGCGGCCGCAGATTGGCCATTGGCCTCGGCTTAGCCAAGTCCCTGTGTGTGTAACATGAGAGTGGTGATACTTACCCTGTGGGCCACGGTGAGCGCACAGTGGGACTCCACACCACGGCCCCCGCAATCAGGCATCCAGTAGGCACTCAGTAATGGCTGCTTCTTCCCTCCCTCCTGACACTGGGCACCTGGGCCTGGGACCATGCGAATGGGCAGCCTTCCACCCTCCCTCCCTCCCTCCTGACACTGGGCACCTGGGCCTGGGACCCCATGAATGGGTGGCCTTCCACAAGACCCCGGGCCAGGCTGCCCTTCTCTGGGGAATTCTGCTGTCTCCCTAGGTCAGGCAGTGACCACAGGGCATTAGGGCCTGCGGTGTCTCAGGAGGAAAGCAGCTCATGTGCAGAATAGGAGACCCTCTGGGGAGGACTGTTTGCAAAGGGCATCTCACTAAAGTGCCTCCAGGGCAGGAAGCAGGTGGCCACTGGGCACCCAGGGTTCAGCTACCACCAAAACAGCCCATGTCAGCAGACAATCAGGACACGGGATGAAATCGGGGGCAACAGGTAGAAAAGGGGAAACACGTGTCCCCAGCCCCAGCACTGGTGTGTCCCAGGTCCCCAAGGCAGAGCGCTGGCCTGTCCCTGGGGCAAAGTGCTGATGGGTCCCCAGGTCCCTGAGGCCAAGCACTGATGCGTCCCCGGCCCGAGTGCACACGGTGGCTAAAATTGAGGGCTTCAAAAACTGTTACCTGAGTCCTGAGTTTAATCATATCGGCTTCCATCTGGGAGTTGGATTCATTGAGCTCCTTGATTTCTTCATCTAACTGTTTGATCTCTTCATCATTTTCTATGCCTGTAAGGACAGACAGCACTGTGTTCAAGCATCGGGCATGCAGACAGAGCTACCATTTTGAGTTCTCTTTTTCTTTTTATATTTGGAACTGGATTCTCTGGAAAAAATATTCTCTTGGATTTAAAGAATAGTCCCAGTTTGCACGTTTTTCCATCCCTACAACCAAGACACACAGACCCCTCCCCACCATGAGGGGACATCTCGAGGACAACCGCCCATGGCTCCGTCCTGGAGCTGGGTTTACTGGCTTCAGCCCATTTTCAGTCTCTCCCTTGTCACACTGCGGACACATCTGAAAATGAGACCAACAGCGTCCCCGCCCTCACCAGGCCCCGCAAAGCTGCTGACGTGTGTCTCTACCCGCCGCCCGCTGCCCGAGGGCCTGGGGCCGCCTCCCAAAAGACTCATGGTGGCCGAGGGGGACTGCAGGGGTCATCCCCAAAGGGCTCTCTGCACACAGGTTATGTAACTGACACAAACAAGAAAATGCTAGAAAACACGCATCCATCGATGGGACCGCTGCGGCCTCGGGGGGATGGGGGTACGGGTAGCAGCCCCCTCCTCCCCCTGAGGGCCCTGGGACGGACTGCCAGCTCTGGCCTGGTGGGGTGCCTGGACCAAGTTTGCAGCGCCGGCTCAGTTGGCTGCTTGCTGGCAGCGGAAGGCATCAGGGCGGAAAGATCCAGACCGTTTTTCGTTCTGGTCATTGGGTCTCTCGAGGCTGAATGCAATCAGGGGAAGAAGAGCAGGAATCCTGCAAAGACCCTCACCCTCAACCACCCAGGACTCGGGACTGCCATCCCTCGGTCACATGGCACAGCAGTGGAGGCCGACTTAACGCACAGCCCAGGCCTTGGGGGCCAGGACAGACGCCCGTCTCGGGGTCTGCAGACAGAAGGGCACGGCCACCCTGGGAGGGAAGGCCCGGGACACCTGAACCCTGGGGAGGCTGGGTGAGTCAGAACCTTCCCACCAACGCATCTGAGAGACAAAGACGGAGCATGGGAGCCACAGTGCTGGGTCTCAGGTGTTGTTTCTAGTGAAATGGAAAAGAAAATGGACATTCGGAAGAGTAGGCAATCTTCCCGACATGAACCACACGCACACGTCTAGGGACACATGGCCTTTCCTCCGTACAGCAGAGGGATCCCGTGTGTTCAGCTTGATTTCTGGGCTCACCATGCTTCCTTTCCAGTCTCCTCCACACACCCGCCCTGGGGGCTAAACTGCAAACAAGCCATCTTGAGCCTGTAGAGTTCCACCCCCATCCCACCCAGAGCGACCAGCTGTGGCCCGCTGACCCCAGGGCTGGGTCTCATGGCCCCAGCCCTGCCACAGACACCTCAGCATGTGTCCCCGGCCACGTCTTACAGGGTCCGTAACATCACCACAAAGCCCCCCCTGCCTGCCCTCCCACACTGTTCGAGGCTCTACGAGGAAATCCTTCCAGCAAATTGGGCTGTTACGTTTCCCCCTTTTTGATCTGTGACCAGACTTCCTTGGCAACTTTCTCAATTAGGAACTGGGCTGACTGAGTCACTGCATGTGATTCTGAGCACACAGGGGGGCTCCATCCCCGAGGTGGCCAATGGCTTGTTTCCGTAGAAGTTCAGATGCGCCTCGAGCTAAAAACCCCAGGGCATAAGAATGCTGAAGCAGCTAGATTCTGACGAGTCTGACCTTTAACCAGGACGGGCCACACCAGCAGCCCAGGTGCGCAGAGAACCCGTCTCGCATAGAAGGCGGTGGGGACCTGCGTACTGGTGGCCCCTCCACGCTGGTGCCTGAGCCGGGTGGGTTTACCACGTGAGTTTCTGTTAAGAACAAGTGCTTCATGTCATATTTCTTCAGTTTTTTAGGTCTGAGCAAACTTAAAACTTTGCTTTTTCCAACTGTATGTCATAGTTTTTGTTGATCGCAAAAACCACACCAGTGTGAGGTGTGATCTGTTTCTAAGAGGCACACGGAACCTTACGGTTTTCTCCCGACCCCTAAGGTCTGGCTCATCCAGACTCAGGTGACTTCTGAAAGACACCGTATTCACTGGAAAGGGCTTCTCTCTGGTGCTTGCAGGGAAGGGGGTGGTTCTCCCCGGGCTGCTCTGATAACAGCTCCCAGCCTCTCCGTCCTGTGCGAGTGCACCGTGCAAAGGAAGAGCGATCAGTGAGCCAAAGAACGACTTTCTCTTTTAGACATTAAATAAAAAGTCTAGTTCTTTATTTACATGTGGTGGCTAACGGCATCAGGAGGAGACCTGACTGGGAAGGAGGTGGAGCTCTTAGGGACCCGTCCTCTGGGGACCTTCAGGGCTATTTTATCATGACATCTGATTTTGGATAATTCTTGATAAGAAAAGAATGCTCTATGCACCTGCTTGTTCCCAACATCAAGAGAGCACATTTCCGCTGACAATGTCAGAGTGGAATTGTGACCAAAACAACTCATTTCAGGTCAGGCGGGTTGAAGATCACCGCACTAGCATGACGCTCAGAGAACTTCGAGGATAAATGCAGTGAAATCATCTTAATTGGCTTGTGGGAGGTGCTCCATCAATGGTACCCAATATAAACTGAGGCTCATAAAATACCCCGACATGTCAACATCTTTGTCTTGGGGCTGGATTCTAACAAATGAAAGCTTAGAAAAGTTTTGATAAAGCTCTGAGAAGAGAATCTGGAATACGCGGGAAATCTTGGGGGCGGGGGAGTATTTTACTGATCTGAATTCTTAAGAAAGCGTCCAACAATTAGCACTTTCTATTTAACCAACACCTAGGCATTCGCAGAAACCATGTGACCTGGGATATTTCTGGGACGCTGGTGCATTTCTGAACCACCCTGCTGATTGGTTTGAGAAGTCGGGGCTGTAAAGCCTGGGTTTTGAAACATGACAGACCCGGGATCTAAACCCGTATCTTCCCACATAAGAGTTTTGAGGAGTAGTTTTCTTAGTCCTAAACTTCAAATTCTTCCATTGCAAAAATGGTCCTTCTCTGACACGGTGGTTGTTAGATAAATTAATCTATAAAAGATACCCGACTCAGTGAGACTCGAGAAGTGGGGGCTAAAGAAAGCGGCTGAATATTAGGCGTTCCTTGAGAAGCCGACGACTGCCAGCCAGAGCGTCCGTGGTCTCCACGCTCACCTGTCCGCAGCTGAAAAGTGGCAGAGACTGGCTTTTCCTGCTGATTCAGTACTGTGAGCTGACAAGTAATTAAAAGGAGAAGAAAGAGCGAAAATATTGTATGTGGTCTAGCACAGTGGGCTTCAGTTTTTGTTGAACTGAAGACTGGAAAACAAAAATTCCTTTTTATAAGTCTTAAATTGGTCTTCTAAATTTTTTATTGTAAGTTTAGATAGTTTCCAAATATGTATATTTTCAAAATTGTATGCTCTGGAGTGCTTTAAATATATGTCCATCGAAGCCGTGGACCCAAATGCTTAGTGTGTAAGATTTATGGGAGATGTCCACCACATAAACCAGCTGCCAACCAGGCGTCATGACCACAGGGGTCTGCAGGTGAGATCTACTTTCTGACAGAAGTCATGTCGTTTAAGTCCAGTAAAAAGATAGCAGGTGGGCCCGTGCTGACCTTCCCATCGCTGAGTTTTCTTCTAGGAGCGCGGGACGGACAGACGGACGGGTGGACGGACAACCGTTAGTGCTTTTGTGTCTGTGAAACAGGACAGGGGTGCCTGCTCGCCCCCCTCCCCCCCGCACTCTGTAGCGGACATTCTCCTGTGAGGATGGGCAAGGATGGGCAGGGACAGAAGTGGTGGGAGGCGGTGGGAGGTGGACGGGGTCTCAGTCCCTTGGGCTCAGGATAGAGTCTGGAGCATTCCAGTGTCTGGAAACAAATTTCCTAAAGCCCTCCGTCTGCGCCTTCCCCAGGACACCCCTGAGGACCCAGGGCCCGGGGCAGTGCCAGCTTCTGGAGAGGAGAGAGCGTGACCCGGGGTGCAGCGGGGCGGTGGCGCACTTGTCCCTGTCTCAGGGCAGCCGCACCCCGCCCAGGTCCTCGCCTCCAGGGAGGCTGAGCTGGAGCTAAACGAGGGTCAGCACCTGCTGTGGGCAGTCGGGAGACAGAGGCCCACCCGCGGCCTGCGTGTTCAACAGACGGCAGAGCCCCTTCCCGCGGCCTCCTGTCTTCTGCGACAATCCAGGGAGGAAGGAGGAGGGCTGCCTCATTTCCTTCTGTCCTTGGCAAGACACCCAGGAAGATCCAACCACAGCAACAAGAGCAAAACAAAGGCAGGGACTGCAGGGCTGTGGGGTGAGGGAGACTCTGCAGAGGGGTCTGAGCAGAGGCCACACCTCCCGGTGCTTTGAGAGAAGTTCTCAGAGATAAAGAAAGTCATGGTGACCTTGTGGGGACAGGGGAGAGCAGACCCTTCAAGTTTGAAGAATAAGAAGGGGAAGGAAGGGGAGGAAGAAGAGGAAGAAGAGGAAGAGGAGGAGGAAGAAGAAAGAAGAGGAGGAGGAAGGAAGGGAGGAGGAGAGGGAGGGAGGGTCTGGGGTTTCAGAGCCGGAAGGGGGCTTCAAGCACACTTAGAACAGCTCCTTTCTACGCAGGTGAACATTTGAGGAAAACGCTGGAATCCCAACACGGGAGCAGCCCAGCCAACTGGACGGTGGCCTCCTTGAGGCCTTAGCGCTCACGGAAGAGCTGGGGGCGGAGGGAGGGAAGCTTCCGGACTCTTTGCCCACCGAGGTGTAAGAGCAATGCCAGGTGAGGTCGTACTCAAGATATTCAGGAAAAGAGACCGAGACAGCGGTGTTCTGCGCCTACCAGCTGGGGCAACGCCAGCCCAGGGCCAGACCTCTGCACCCGGAAGGATGGGGGCGATCACTGTGGACAATGGAGAGCTCTCTCCCGTCCCGGGGGAGCGGCAGTGCGTTTCCCGCGCGCTTGCCCTCGAGTCAGTCATTCAGGGTGACGCACGACCGTCCGCGCCCCACGCCACAGCCTCTGCACCGACAGGAGTGTTCTCGGGCGTCACGAAGAAGTGACTCTGGTCCCCGCACGGAGAATGTCCAGACAGACGAGAAACTCGGGCTCGGGACGACCCGCCCACGGCCCAGCACCGAGGCCCCGCCCACGGCCCAGCACCGAGGCCCCGCCCACGGCCCAGCACCCGGGCCCCGCCCACGGCCCAGCACGGGTGCTCAGCGGCCGGAAGTGGGTGGGCGTGTGCGATCGCCTGTCCTGCGGCCCTAGGCTGGGCCTGGCACCCCCAGGGGGCGCACTGACTGCTTGCTTCCGCCTCCGAGACAGAGACAGCCCTGGCTCTTCCCGGCCAGCACCCGCCTGGCGCTAGCACACGGGATTCTCAATCTACAGCCCCTCGGAGCGAGTGGGCCTCCCGACGCCCTGGCGACGCCTGCTGGCACCTCCCGCCGCTGGGCACGGTCCCTCCTCGGGTCTGTTTTTTCTTTCCTTCTCTGCACTGACCCCCTGCTCGCTGCTGCCTTCTTCACCCATGGGTGTGGACCGTCGCAGGCCGGACCCCCTGGTAGGGGCGGTTGCTTGACCACCAGGGTGTCTGGGGAGAGATCACGCTGAGAATTTCAGTAAGAGTGGCAGTGGTAGTGTCTTCCTGGCAGTCGGCACTGCCGTCACGGATGAGAGGTGTGACAGCAGCGGGCCTGGCACCTCCCAGCGACTTCCTCATGCGGCCTCGGGCCCATGGGTGACGGTGCGGTCCCTGAGGCTCTGGGGGTCAGCGTTACATGCACTTGAGCTTCGTGCCTGTGGCCCCGAGCATGTGTCCCGCAAAAGTGGGGAGGTCAGAGCCCGAGCCTTCTAGAAGCAAACATGGTGACCCTGGCCGCCTGTCGGTGACTGCCGTGTGTTCAGTGCAGGCGGCCCACAGACGCCCTGGAGCTGCTGTCGGGGACTGGAATGAATGGTCGGGTGACCGCGGAGGCCTTGGGGCCCTGGCATGGGGTGGGGGGGAGACAGCCTCAGGTAGAGCCCCAGCAGAGGGGGCTGGGTCCCTGGGGCCGCAGCTCCAGAGATGGGCCCAGGGCCTTCGCTCAGGCTGACCCATGACCCGCACTGCTCGCTGCTGCTGCTGCTGCTGCTGCTGCTCCGAGGAGCCCAAAATGAAGGCGGCGCCAGCTTCAGGGTTGTCCCTGCCCCCACCCCCTCCTCATAGAGCCCTCCGAGGGGGCCCAGCTCCTGCTCTCCACGGTGACAGTTTGCTGAATGGTTGCAAATCCTAGGCGCTGTAATCCCTCGAGTCATGCTCTACCGTGTCACCTCCAACACTGCGTCGGCCGCCCAGGGCCAGTACAGGGTAGGAGCCTGGGAGCGCGGCCCACGTTCCAGCAGCCCGTCGAGCGGAAGCTTGTTTCATGCATGTTTCTGCTTAAAGACACCGTGATGCACATTGTTGGTTCATCGGCACACGACCGGCATGGACGGGTCTCACCTAACACACACGAGTCACAACCCTCATGCACGGAGCGCTCGCCCGCATGGTGCCTTCCCAACAGAAACCAACAGAAGGCTCGACAATTCTGAAAATGCCCCCCTAAAAAGACTATGAAAAGGACCCTGTTTACAGGATGAGTGTGGCTTTGTCCCCTCAGCCTGCAGATCCACACTTCTCCTGCTCCGCCACACCCCCATAGACACACAAGCACCACGACTTTGCAATTCTGCACGAACATTGTGAATGAAGGATGAAGCTGAATAATCGAGACGCTGGGCTGCTTCCGCAGCCCTCCCTCCTGCGGGGACCCTGCATTCCCGGCTCCGGCGCCCAGAGGTCCTTGCAGGTGGACGGTGGGCCGGCTGGGAAGCTCAGCGTGGAGGGGGCAGGAGGGCGGCTGTCCCTGACCTGGCTGCTCCGGGAGGGCCTAAGGCAGAGGCACAACGGGGGCAAACTTCTGGGACTGTTAGTGACCTGGCAAGTGGTGGATTTGGGGACACTCCCCCCACCCCAGCCCCATGGACTGGCTTCTTAGATGCGGCCCGAACTGCCCCACTCAGGCAGAGACGCTGTGACCGTCTCGGGCTGTGGTTACGCCGGGGCACGCGGAGCAGCCCGTGGCGGGTGGTTACCGTTGCTGGCCCGCTGTCTGATGGTCAGCATCTGCTCTCCCGACAGCTTCGCCTTCTTCATGGCTGACGTGGCTCGCGGGCATCCCGACAAGCTGGGGACAAGACACAGGGGGCATTAGTCACAGGTCTCTGAAGACCCCCAAAGCCCTGCAGAGAAAACCCCGTGAGCCGAGAGCGAGGCCTGTCACCGAGTCATTTCGTCCGAATGGTGGCCGGCCACAGCCTTTTTGCAAATGGGAAACAAGCCAGAGCAATGGATGCTGTGTGGCCCGGTCCCTGCGCACCAGGGGGCGCCGTGTCTGCCTGTGGACTCAGGGGTGGTTCTGGGTGGGGCCTCGGGCCAGGTCTGGCAGCCCCGCTTGCCCCCTTCACCGCCTGTCTTCTGGGGCTGCGTGGGTTTCTGTGCAGTGACTATCTGGCTGTGGAAACTTCCTTATTATGGAAAGTGTCAAATTTACAGGAGGCCTGAATTAAGATTTGATTTTAAACATACAAAAGTAGAAAGACCCAACAACGAGCCCACCCCCAGATTCACCGTGGTGTCTCATGGCCCATCCGCCGCCCCCTGCACCCCGCGTGCCTCCAGTAGATTACTGGGGGGCGATCACACTTGTGAAAACGGAACCCCAACATCATGATCTCACTGGAAGGTTTAAAACCCATTTGCCACCGACATCAAATGTGTGCAAACTTCCCATCCACCCCTGACGTTGCTGACACTCCGTCCCCTCCGGGCGCGTGTGCAGAACGAGAAGCTGGTCCCTGCGTCTGTCTGACAACTGTCTTCCCAGGCAGCTCCCCGCCCTCCTTCTCTCTCTGTGTACGCGATGAGGACAGTTGCATCCTGAGCACCTTCTGTGGCCTGAGCCTGGGCCTCCCCAGCCCTGCCCCTCGGGGGCTCAGCCTTACCTGCCACCATCCAAAAGGACCGACCCTGGGGGCCCCTGGCACTTTGTGTGCAGATGAAATGAACACTGTACATACGTATAAAACCGTATGTCCGCTATTACGTATATATTACATCAGGCACGTAAAATGTTCTATTTCATCCATAATTCAGTGCCAGACGGACCCTGTTCGCAGCACAGTGATGCTGGGAGAGGCTTATCTATATCCGTGTCCATCCAACACCCAGTGACGGCGTGGATTACGTGGCTATTAGCAATACCCCTGTAACGTCTGCATTAATGTAGGAGGCTTTCTAAATATCTTCACACAGATTTTTCTCCACGTTTTCTGATGGGGTATTAGCATTGTTTGAGAGAAGACATATCCTTGTATATCAGATATTTTCACCGTCCTGTGCAGTTCATGCCGACGTCCAAGTGGTCTTTGGTCCGCTGTCTGTGAGACGTTTGTATTTGGTGCCGGGCAGAGTACCCGGGACAAATCACCACACCTGTTGCTCTTCCCGGGACCTTCCCTCTGAGAACCGTGTTTGCTCGTGGTGTTTCCAGATTTACAGGGCATAAGCCCCCAGGGAAAACGCCTCTGGGCCCCAATGGCATGGCAGGTTGGGGACAGGAAGGCACTGAGGAGTCCCCAGGGTTTAGTCGTCTGGGGGACTCCATGCTGCTACCCAGGGACCAGCCTCATGCATGTTCCTTCCCCACTATCTGTCACCACAGTGACCCATGACGGTCCCTTCTCAGGGCGAGGACCTCAGCTTGGGTTCTGCCTGCTCAGCCCACCGTGGACAGACCACCTCACTCCCCAGAGAAGGGTCACTGGCTCCTCGAGAGCAGTGTCCCAGTGTCCCAGTGGGTGCCTCCACATCGTCCGCCCACCTCCACCGTCTTTTCAGGGCTCCGCGACCATGTCCACATCGGCCTGGCTGTCAGAGAGTGGGCTGGCCCGTCTCCAGGCCCCGGCTCTTGCATCCCGGTGCCCTCCGCATGTTCCCCGCTGTCCCCATGTCCCCTACCGTCCCACTCATCAGAGCTCTTCTTCCGGCCGCTCCTGGAAGCTTGCGGCATGCGTGTGGTGCACTCTGGGCTTCTCCGAACCTGACTTCTGCCCTGACAATATGCTGGTCAGAACTAAGTCACACAACAGCATGTGGGTACAGAGCAGCTAAGGGGAAGCCTCAGCGGAGCGGACGCACCGGCATCTCCGGGGGTAACTACAATCTTCTCCCAGACCGGGGTGTGCGACGGAAGGACCCCCACCGGAGTCTAGTCTAGGGGTCCTAGCCCCACACTGATTCCATCTTCCGATGCTTCTCGTGGTTTTCAGTTAGCCGGAGGGCAGACACCGCATCAGTCCAGCAGATGGCGTGTCCTCGGGCTGGGAAACTGGACTGGGGCACGGGCAGGCCCTCCCGCCCGCGCACGGGGTCCACGTGGTCTCGTAGGTCAAATTTGGAAGTGTCCCGTGGCACTGACCTGGGTGCGGGGCGGGTCCGTGCATCTGGTGGCGGCTCATGCTGGCCTCACTTTGTGGTGTGTTGGCTCCTGGGGGCCCGATGGCTGCAGGACTCAGGGAAAGGTCCCACGCCCGTCCCCTGCAGGGAGTGGACCTGGGGGTCTCGGTGCGGCTCTCACGGGGGCCCAGCGGGCCATTACAGAAACCCCTCTAGTTACAACTGCAATGCTCTGAGTGGGGATTTGGAAACTCACAGAATCTTAGTTCTGGTCACTGTGGGCACCAAACGGTTAACTGGTTGACCCCTGATACCCCCCCCCCATGGCCTTGGGCCTCAGGCACAGGGGGTGGCACCAGGAAGTCTAGGCAAATGCTGCAGAGGGAGGGGGCACATTCCATCAGGACATCGGGCCCCAAAGGGATGTCCTTCAGGGAAATCTTACAGCTGAAAATGGCTAAAATAAGGGAAAGACTCTGGAGGGGGGGTTCGCAGGAGGAGGAGAATATGAGCCTTGTGAGCAGGTTGGGGTGCGCTGCCCAGAGGCTGTTCCCCGCCCAGAGAGCGGCCAGGGCAGAGCGTTAGGGACGGAGGACTCGCGGGGACCGCACAAGGTGGTGTCTGTGGCTCAGAACTCGGCCCAGAGGGACGCACCGGCCGCTGTCAAGCCCAGTCTTACTGCCTGGACATTTCTGTTACTATTTGCCGCTTCACCTTGCTGCTCTAGCCCCCTTACCGTGTAACTATCACCCTCGGGGGAGGAGATGCACTCGGTAACGGGGCCTGCGGTGTGGACAGTCAAGGGTCACAGCTCCCGCCCCCCCACGCCCCGCTTCTGCTGACTCACGACCACGAGGCTTCGTGTAGGGGGCGGGCACCGATGCCCCTGCTGCCAAACTGCCCACTGGGCTTCCGGCTCTCTAGGGTTTCTAGACCACCCGCCCCGGACAAGTGGGGAGGGGGCAGGAGGCTGGTACTCTGCCCATGGGGAAGGCTGGCCGCGCCGGGCAGGACGGTCACCCCGGGGGGAGGGTCACCCCAGGTGGAGAGTCACCTGGTGGGAGGGTCACCCCGGGGGGAGGGTCACCCCAGGTGGAGAGTCACCTGGTGGGAGGGTCACCCCGGGGGGAGGGTCACCCGGCAGGAGGGCCTGGGTCTGGGTGTGGGGTGGCCACAGAGCATCCTGGGCCCCGAGGCAGGTCTCTTGTCCTGGCTCTGCTGCTCTGGGGGAGTCTCTCCGGCACGGCACGGTGCCACCCCCCCACGGCGGCTCTGGCCCCTCCCTGACGCCTTCTCGAAACTCAGCAAGTGCAGCCCTGAGCCGAAGCGCCTCCGGACTCGGGGACCTCCCCCTGGGGTGTGTGTCCTGCTCTTTCCTCGGTGATTTTCTTTCTCCTGTTTTCTCTCTTCTCCGACCTTCTCAGAGCCCTGTTAGCTCTGTAGGAAGCCTCTAGAATTCTTTTTCTATTTTTTTTAAATTATCTTCTTTTCTCATGTTTATAATTTAAGAGAGAGTTCCTCAACTTTATATTCTGACCTTGTAACTGAACTTTTCATTTCACTTGTCTTTGTTTTAAAAAGATCTTTCTTGTTCTCTTAATTTTTCTTGGATTATGAATATAATAATGTATTCTATTCTGTTTATTCTCCTTTTCTGATGACAAATTTAAAAAAGTTCTCCTTTTTCCAGAAATACCTGTTTTCTCTGAGCTTTTTTTTTTTCTTTTTTACAGTTTGTTTTGCTTTCTGTTACATTACTTAGTGCTTTCCTTAACTAAGTAATGATGAGCAGCTCATCCTGGGCTGTTCGTTCCCATGTCCCGATGTCACCAGTTGAGGCCTCTCTCTGGGGACTGCAGATGTCTGTCTGGAGGTTGCAGGGGATGCACACGGGCTGACACGGTGGCCACAGCAGGCTGGGAGTAAGAGGTAGAGGGCTTCGCCCTCCCCCCACCACTCCATTCCTGCTTCCTGCACACCTGGGACCCCGTGCCTTCCGTAGGGGCGAGGGGAGCAGGAGGCCGGGTACCTGGAGCCCTGCTCTTCTTCCAGAGATTTCCACCTGGTACGGTTTTGGAACCCGCCCTGAATCTCGCTGCGGGGCCCGTGGGGCCCGTGGGCCGCGTGCTCACTTCTGTTTCCCACCCTCCTGAGTCTGTGCACCTGCGTCCCCTCCCCAGCGCCGAGCCCCGTGCCTCGCATCTACCAGCTCCGCGGCTCCCACCGCTTGGGAGTGACGGAACGCTCTCGCTTTCTGCATCTTCGTTGTTTTTATTTCTGGGTTTGAAAATTAGAGCAGGCCATTTCGGCAGAGTTTTGAGATCAGGGGAGCTCCGTGTGTTTTCAGTCTATGGAGGGGGATTTTCCGTGGAGGCGGCTGCTGAGACCGAGGGTGGGGAGGACATCTGTACACCATCTGTCCATCTGTATGGAGTGTGCTCTTTTCTCCCTTTCTGTGGGTCAGAATGACAGGGAGCCTGGCCGCTCTTCCTCCTCAGTGAGGAGTCCTATGTGATGAGACCACAGGCAATGCCACGGGCGAGGAGGCCACAGGAGGACACCCATCCCAGGGGATGGAAGCAAAGCCTGAGTGGGTGCCCAAGAGACCAGGGCCCCCAGCCCCTCATGGGGACAGAAGGAGCCCCGAGAGGAGGCCCCGAGAGTTCAACAGTGGAGCAGCAAGATGAGAGCTGGGATCTGATGGCCACAAGCTGCTGCTTGGAGAGACATGGCCCCAGTTACCTGCCCAGTCCCTGCTTGGGCAGAGGCAGGGACTCTGCAGCAAACCCACTGATGGCTCCTGGCTCCGCTGGTCGGCGGCCACAGGCCGGGTGCCTGCCCCAGGGTCCTCGATGGCTGTCCTTCCCGGCAGCAGCAGGAGGCTGGTGGGGGGCACGAGGAGTCAGTGCCTCCTGGAAGCGAGCAGGAGCCCCCACACTGGCTGGGAGCCCCGAGTGCTGGGTGTCCCTGTGGCTAGCCCTTGCTGGGCGGGGGGGGGGGGTGGCTGTGGCCAGGGGTGGTGGGTCCCAGAGACCCAAGGACGCGGGAGTTTCGAGGGACGCAGAGGACAGATGTCTGTGAGCGCCGGTGGCTGCTGTCAGGTGGTCCCAGTGCCTCTGCTGAGGACGGAGTCTATGGGCCGCTGGAGGCAGCTGGCGGGACACAGGGCCACGACCGGCAAGGACACCTCAGCCACAGGCCCGGGAGGTGCGCCCGCAGACAAAGCAGGCGGCGGGGCAGGACTGCGGGCTACGTGCTTGCCGCGCGGTAGATGGAAGGCAGAACGAGCACAGTCACAGAAGACACGCAGACCTGGGGCCTGTGGAGCAGTCACATTCACAGAGTGGCTGTACCCAGAAACCTGCCATTTGTTCACAGGTGACAGACCGTGTCGCGCTGGGCAGTGACTGCAGGGAGAGGTTCCATGGGGCGGTCTGAGCGGCGGCCACTGACCTAGAGCTTCGAGGTCTTTGTGCTGCCTGGTTTTGTCTTGTTTTGTTCTGTGTTGGTGTTTTAATTGAGGTTCACTCACATCCTGGGACTTTAAAGCTCTTAAGAGCTCGGTTTCTTCATGTGTTTGTTGGAGACAGAACGAGCTCGTTTGCATTATGAAGTTCTTGCTTGCACGTTGGTCTTCCCTGTGCGATCATAACAGGCAGAGATTGTAGAAAAGGTTCATTTCTCTGAAGACCCTGGCACAGTGGCCCCAATAATATGCTGGTGGGAGGCAGAGTTCTTAGGTGACCCTGGAGTTCCCGCCCCGCTGTGCTGTGTCACTGTTGACTCCTCCCTGGGTGAGGGGTGTGTGCACACGCAGCTGCCCCTCTGACCACGCCATCTGGACACGGGGGAAGGGGGGGAAGGGGCCTCAGTCCTGGAGCCTCAAGGAGCTGGATTCTACCAAGACCCCAAGTGAGTGTGCAGAGGACAGTGAGCTCCAGGGCACAGCCTTGATCTCACACCTCGATTGCAGCGGGTGGGAGCCCAGCAGGGGCTCCCATGGCCGGGAGGTGTCCCTGAAGCAGGAGCAGAGCGAGGAGCGGGCCATGTGGCTTTAAGCCTGGGACCCCCGGTATTTGTAGAACCGAGGCCCCGCATGCTGCTGGTCAGGACAGCTGGAAGGGAGAGTGCTGACGGAACCCTGGGGACAGAAAGATGAGGTGCGGGTGTGACATGGGTCCGGGGGTAAATCTCTGCGAAAATAAAAGTGGAGTGCAACCCCCCCACCCCGCCCCAGCAAACACTACTCGTCAGCCATCTGCTTCAGGCCGAGGAGGCAAACAGATGTGACCTTTACATTCTGGCTTCCCACGGGGCCTGTGGGGGTCGTGGTAGGTGTTGGATCCACATGTCTCCCTCCCAAATGCTTCCCGTCAGACACGAAACGTGGAGATCAAAATACAGGAGTCAGACGACAGGGGTACTTTCGGTGGGGGGTCAGCACGGAGCGCATCTGGACCCGGGCCCTGGCGGCCGACTGCTCAGGGCTCTGAATTCAGGTCTCCCGTGCAGTTAGGGGACAGGCCAGGCTAACTGCCAGGGTTTGTCGTGGACCCCGGTTGGTTCCTGCCTGCTGCCGCTGGGTGCGTGCAGGAGGAGGGTGTTCGGGCGGCTCTGGTCCAGGGCACGGGGCCCGCAGCCCCACGTGTGTCCCCACAGAGGAGAACCACTTCTCCAGCACGGTCTCACGGTCCCCCTCTTGCCGGGGAGCCCCGCCCCACGAAGGACAGGTCCTCTGCAGGGTCGACGCTGCCTCCCGGCCTCCTCTGGCGACAGAGCAAACCCCAGGCCTGAGAGCAGGCCGTGGACAGAGCCTGGAGGCATCTTCTGCAGATGGCGCTGTCTGGTTAGATGGCCTCATGGTGGCCCCACGGTGGCCTCATGGTGGCCGGCGGGACAGGGGGCGTGGCTGCCTTCCTGGACGTGGGGGTCCAGCAGGTCCCGTCCCGCCCAGGATGGGCATCTGCTCCTTCTGGAGAGGGGCCACCTCAGCCCTTCCATCCCTCCTCCTCCGGGACAGAAGAAACCTGCAGGTCAGGAGACCTCTCTTCTAAAGAGAAGCCTTCAGTAAGCGTTTGTGACCCTGAAAACCACCTGGTCTGGGGCCCCCCCGGCCACGGCCTGCCCGTTTCCTCCCGCCTCCTGCGGCAGCAGCGGGGGGAGGGAACTCAGACAAATGTCTTTGTGAGAAGGGTGAGGGCCTGGGGGCCGGGCAGCATCCAGAGGGAGCATTCCAGAAGCGACATGGCCCCTGGCTTCATCCACAGCTTGGATCACAGTTACTAGACCTGTGAGTTTTCAGTCCTCGAAGTGGTGGAAAGTGGTTTGGATTCGTCATCGAGGAACCTCCTCGTGGGTCCCCTGTGCGTACGTATGGTCTTGGAGGGAGGGGTGAGGTCTCCGCCCTGAGAGGATTCACTGCACAGGTGGACATCTCTGCAGTGGGTGTGGGCAGGGCTGCTCCAGCTGCTGCTGACCCCGGCGGCAGGAGAGGTCTGCCCCACTTTGCTTCCCCTGCGGGTGGTCTCCCCTACGAGGCCCAAAGGAAGCCCAGCAGGTGAGGTGGCTGCAATGCTGTTCCCGACGCCTGCCAGGGTCCCTGCACCACAAGCGTCCTGGGCCGGGTCCTGCAGGTGTATGTGGCTTTCTCCTGCAGGACTTTCTCCTTCCTGGCAGTGTGCCCACCAGCTTCTCAATAGCCCATGGAAGCTGAATAAGGATAGAGCTTCCTCTTCTTGCGCTCCAAAGACTCCATCTCCCAGAGTCCCTTGAGAAGACTCCATCTCCCAGCATCCATTGGGAAGACTCCATCTCCCAGCGTCCCTCGGGAAGACTCCATCTCTCAGCGTCCCTTGCATTTAGTGATGCTATGGTCTGGGTCTACCTATGGGATGGAGGTGAAGGAGGAGGTAGGAACATCGCAGGAGATGACTGATTACCAAGTAACTCCAGCAGGAAGCACTCAGCATGGGGGCTGACTGTTGATACAATCTCTTGGGAAGTGCCAAGGAAAATAAAATAAAGTTCTGAAGAAGCCTAGCTCCCCATTTCTGATGGAGTATATAAGGAAACTGAAAATAAATCAGGTGGCCGGGTACGAGTGGAAAAGTTTAAGAGGGTCGGGGGTGTGATCTTTTTGAAAAAAATTTCATTTTGGTCAAGCCCAGTGAAAGATACGACTTAGTTCCAGGGTTGTTTATTTCTCTTCCAGGGTTAGAATTAGTGACTTTAATTTTGTAGATTCTCCCCGATGTTCCCCGAAGTGGAGTAAGATGGAGGGGACGGGAAAGGAGTGGACTCCGCCCGCGTACTCACACACCAAGAAGCAGGTTCAACAGCCAAGGACATCCAGCTCCCCCGTCCCCCCAGCCCCATGCCCCGGTGCCCCAGCATGCACAGGGGCCTCCCCAGGCAGCCGGGCCCCTGGCAGAGCTCTCTCCCTGTGCCCTGCCCTTCCACCCAACGCCCCTCACCCCCGGACTGTGGTCCTGGAGCCTCTCGCCTCGGGACCCTTCACACCTGGACAGCGTTCCTGTCCCGGGAGGAGGCCAGGCTGCTCAGTCTGCACCCAGCACCCACACCAGAGCTCTGATCACCTTAGCAAAGGTATTTCGTCACTCAAGGACGCGTGAGGCCATTCCCTAAAAGCTGGTATGTGAGGACGAGTGATGTGCCGTGGGTGCGCGGGAAGCAGGAAGCGGTCCCACGGGCAGAAGGCGCGGCAGCTGAGCTGGGCAGAGCCTGCAGTCACTGGGTCTCGGGCCACACAGGGCACTTTGCATGGACAGGGGAGTCTGGCCTGTTTTGCCACCGGGATAACGAGGCTCAGGCTGGAGGCGAGGCAGCGCGGCCCTGGATTGAGGGAGGCAAGCTGCCTGGGTTCGAGTCCTGCTCTGTCACTTAGGCACACACAAGTATGTAACTCCTCTGGCCTGAGTTCCTGCTCTACAGACCAGGAAGGTTTAAACACTGGGCACGTTACGGTGCCTAATTCCCTGGGTTCTTATGAAGGTGAAGTGGGTTAACATAGCAAGGTTTCCACCTCTGTTCGGCACCCGATGAGCCCGACATTATGCTGAAGGACGGGGAGGCTTTTGCAGGACAGATGGGAAGTGGAGGAAAGAGCGTTATAGGTAACGGGGAGGCGCTCCGGTGCGGAGGCACTGGCGCTCAGCAAGGCTAGCGGGGAGGGGGACGGACGGTCCTGCGGGCACAGGGCCAGGCGGCTGGGTCGGGGGACCGGCGGGTGAGGCTGGGAATTGTGTTGCTACTGCCCGGTCAACCGGCTCCTCCCAGCCTCTCCGCCCTTCCCTGCCCACCCGCAGCCGGCTCTCAGTGCCCCCCGCGGCCCGTGCCCGGGGTGTCTGCCCAGGGCTGCACAAGGCCGCTGCCTGTTTTCCCCTCCCACACCCTGCTGGCTGCGTGTTGGGGGAGAAAGCAGCCTGCTGCTGGGACAGTCAACCTCGGGGGCGTGGCCCCCCTTCAGGCCCTCCCAGTGGGCCCGCTGCCCACTGGACCCTCCTCGTCCTGCCCCACCTGCCCTGTCGTCCTGGCCAGGCTCTGACCTCCCCCAAGCTCTGCCTGCCAGTCTGCCTGGGTCTTCAGTGGCTCCCTGTCTCCCACCGTTTCCCTTTCTGACAACACGCGGCTTCTCTCTTCCTGAAGCTGTGCCTTGCTCCTGGGCCTTGGGAGATACTTGTCTCCCTCCCGAACCTCGTCTACCACCGGCCACATCCTCACTCCCACCCTGACACCTGCCCTCTGCCTTCTGCCCTGTCTCAGGCTGGCTTTGGTCGTTGGGTCCCTCGCCTAGCTGTCCCCATCTGGGTTTTCTGGAAACCTCTCCATGGCCCCTGGGAGGTGCGTGTGGCCACTGCTGGTGACAGTGCTCATTTGGCTCACGGCTGGCCTTCGAAGCGACGATGGGGAGTAGGCCTGGTGGGGAGAGTCGGTCAGTCCCTAATGCTCGAGAAGCATTTACAGACCACGAGGGCCTGTGATGTGTTGTCAGAAAACAGGAACTTCAGCTTCCCGTGCTACTGGAAGGCTCGTAGTGTGTCCTGATAGAAATCTGTCTGATTTATATGGGAAAGTATCTGGTTTTGAATGACTTATTTTGCATTTAAACACCGCTGTTTTAGGAAGACACAGTCAATCCTAAAGATAAAATAAGACATCTTCTATGTTCTTTACACGAGCTCAGCTCGGGACATGGACTGGAGCCCCCCGCCCTCCCCCACAGGGTAGAGACCTGAGCCCCCAGACTCGAATGAACAGAATGAACGAAAAGGTTTCACGGCGAGTGGGGCCATGGCGCGCAGAGCCCCAGGTGCTCTGACCGTCCCTGGCCTGGGACGTCCACGGGGTGTGACCTCCCTGAGGAGGAAACTGGGGAGAGTGGCTCGGAGGCCCGGAAGCCACAGGTGGTGTTCCTGCCCACCCAGTGCTTATGTCCTGGCGCCGTTGGACGTGATCCCGTATCACCTACGGAGGACGGCACACTCTGGGGGAACAGAGGAGTAACAGGAGCTTTGAGTCTTCCCAGCACGGGGATGTCTCTGAGGCCACATCTCAGCGCACCCAGCCGGCCTTTCCAGAGGCTCCTCCTTGCTAAGGCCTTAAAGGTTTGGGGGGATGGCTGGCCTGTCCCCACACACGGCCGGGGCCACAGCCTCCCACGGACGAGCCATCAGACACTCTGCGTGGCTAACGTCTGCACGCTTGGCCGGTCTTGCCCGTGCACCTTCGGGGAATCACGTTTTTCCTACTAGATAAAATAAATGAGAACTTTTTCAACAGATGAAAACTGCATGTCAACAGACAACAGGATGTGATTCAGCCTTAAAAAAGAAGGACATCCTGGCACCTGCTACACGTGATGAATCTCGAGGACGCTGTGCTCCGTGAAAGAAGCCAGGCACGCCAGGACAAATGCGGGCTGGTTCCACTCATCCTGCGTCCCTGGAGCCGGCAGATCGCAGAGGCCGAGAGCGGACGGTGGGCCCCAGGGCTGGGGGAGGGGCCAGGGTCAGTGTTACTGGGGACAGAGCCGCAGTTTGGAAGACGGGAGGCTTCTGGAGATGGCGGTGGGGACGGCCGCACAGGAATGCGAGGGACCTTTACGTCACTGAGCCGCACACCTAAACGCGGTTAAGACGGCAAGACGCGCGTTTCACCACAATTTACACACAACGCGGCTCAGCTCTGCTCTCCGCTCTGTTCGGCCCCTCTCCCTGCGGGCCGCGGCCCTGTTCTTCCCACTCTGACGCTGACACCCTACGACAGCACCCTAACCACCGGCACTTGAGGGGGCAGGGCACTCGCCCACAGGCACGCCGACGCCCCTTCTCCTCCTGGGGGTGGCTAAGGCCGCAGCTCCCAGCGCAAGGCTTGGCCGCTGGGGTGACGCGGGGGGGCCCGGCTGAAACACAGGGCCCCTGACGCGAGCGCCCTGACACGTCACCCCTCCCAGGTCCTCTGTAGGCAGGGTCACAGCCTCTGTGAGACCACAGCTTCAGGCTCGTCCAGCAGGGCCAGTGGCCTCAGGATGAGCTGGCATCAGCGATCACATCCAGGGACCTGGGCAAGTGGGCAAAAGTGGGAGCCTTGGGGTCAGCGTCTGTCCCCCGGGACCCAGGATAGTTTCTCGGCGCAGCTCCTCATCCCTGTAGTAGGATCTGTCCGTGCACAGGGACAGATGGATGCTGCATGTGCCCTGAGCACGTGAACATCTGCAGGCTGCGCGGGCCCTTCCGTTCAAGGGCAGCTCCTCACAGGAGACATGGGCCACTGGCCTTGGGCCACAGGTTGAGGTTCAGTCAGGGATCTTACCGTGTTTCCCCTTCGGTCTCCCTGATCCTGTGTGAGTTTTCTACCACAGCAGGATTTTCTTTTATGATGAAAAATTAACCTTCCTTTCAAGGCACATGTAAAGGCTCAGATCCACACGTCCCCGAACACACTGCGACTCCTTCCGGTTTGGACGCAGATCTCTGTCCGCTCTGGGCTCCACACGGCTTTACTGAATTACCCTGGCGTCCTCCAGCCCACTTTCCAAGAGGCTGGGGCCACCATGCCCCACCGAGTCCACTGGCCTCTGTGACCTGTCTACACCACCCACCCGAACCTTTCTACACAGAGCCTGCCGAGTGCCATTTGATTCAACAGAATAGTCCTCTTCTGCTAAGAAATTCTAGCTGCATATATTTCTTTTCAAATAAGTAAAAATGAATGGGTTGATTGGCTCTTCTGGAAATTTCCTGACACATTTTTGGCCCAGGCATGCAACATGAGGTCCCTGTGCTAGAAACCACCCTCCCTCCCTGAGTGGGCCTGCCTGCACTCTCCACCGCGGATGAACAAACCTACCCGGAGTTACAGCGTGTGCCTCACTGTCCATCCGGATCCAAGCCTTTGGAAAACCTGCCCTGATACATAGATGGGAGTGAGGCGAGCTCTCAAAGCGCACTTGAGGGTTTTCCTCTTTTTGCCTCAGAAGATCACGAGTTGGTAGCACTTTTCCACCTTTTCTTTCTAAACGAGGGTGTTGAGTCAGAAGCCGCCGGCCTCGCGTCATACTGGCCGTGACGGAGGCTGCTGGCAGGAGCTGGGACAGGCGTCCACTCACCTCCGGTGTGTGAGGAAGCTGCCACTGACGTGCCCCGACCCGTCACATCCCGGCGTGGGGCACGACATGCCCTCCGTCTTGACCGACTTCCAGGAGAACTGGGAGCCATTGAGGTATCCGTCCTTCTGTCTCTTGGCAGCCAAGGGACATCCTGACGCGCTGCGATGCGAGGCGTACTTCCCGGTTATGTGGCCCTGGCCGTCACACCCGGGAACGGGACATCTGGGGAGCAGAAGACACGCACTTTATGGTCTAGCCATCATCTACCTGGCGGCCTCTACAAGGAGGTCAGAACTGGCTTGAAGAGAAAACCCATCAGGCTCTGCTCCAGCAAAGGACAGAGAAAAGTCCCCCGAGAGTGCCACCTAGTGGGAAGCTGAGGTAATTCCTCGCGCGGAAAGGCCCGGGCAGGCCTTGGACCTGACCACAGGAAGGCGGTTTTGGAGGAGAGTGTCTGCATTTGGGGAAGAATGTTGGATGTCGCAACTGAGATGCAAGACCCCACTTTTGGCCAGAATCACAGCTCTTTCGGTCGAGGACTGCAAGGCCGAGGAGAAATTGCAGGATTAGTTTTGAAAGCCGACTGGACAAAGCTGTGCTTTTTCTCAAGCCCTAGACAACCTGTTCTGTTTGGCCGTGCTCTCCGGGGCCATAAAATAGCCTCCAGACAGCAGGAGACACAGATTTTAAATTAAGTCTCCTGGACCGGTGTCGGCACGGGTTACGCCACCAGTACGTTTTTGGGGGAGTATGTGGGAAAATCACTGGCAGGAGCTGACGGTCAAGGGCAGGCTAACCCCTGCTCCTGAACCCACCACAGTTACCGCCGCGGGCGGAGGACACACAGCCAGACCGCCAACGGTTGTCTCACGGAAGGTGGGGTGCAGGTCAGTGCTTCTCACAGGCCCCAGGTTGGCGGGTTTTGCGTGCATTTTTTTTAAAGGCAAAGTTTACATCTACAAAATTTGTATTACCCATTTACTTTGATAAGTTTTATATCATTTTCATAATAATTTTAATTTTGTTTTAATAAATGTTTTTCTACAAAGACACGGAAATGAACGTTTCAGGAAGACGGTGCCAGGTTTGTCTTATGGGGTTTTGGGACCTGGCTCCGGGCACCACTGTGTGGAAACACCCAGTGGACATGCCTGTGGCCCAGGTGACTGCCCACTGGTCCCAGGTCCTGCTGGAGAATCGGATGGAGGGCAGCTGCGTGGTTTCCAGAGGCTGGAGGCCAGTGAACCTTCCTGTCAGTGTTACCACCAACACCTGCCTCTCCCCATCAGGGCAACTGCGTTTTCCACGGAGGGGCGGGGGCACGTCTCGGGTCCGCTTCCTCCGAGGTGGCTCGAGATTCCCTAGATTCCCTATGTAGATGGGGCTTCTGGCCAGCAGGTGCGCTCTGGGATTGGTGCCCACAGGTGGCCTTGCAGGTGACCCACTTCCCCTCCTCCCCGCTGCCCCCTGACCTCCCCCAAGGACCCGCCACTCTCTGCCTGCCCCACATGCGTACCTGATGGGCTCCTGGTCCTCTTTGTCTTCCTTGCTCTGTGCTATCCTGATGCCGCTTTTCTTTGCTCTCGGGCAGCCTGAAAGACTAAAGAAGGGACATGGCTTCAGGACGCATCCGCTCTGGAGCGCGGGCAGGCCCCTCCCCAGCGGCGCTGCTCAGACTCCGTCTCTCCAGAAGCCGCAGCTCCTCCCCATGTACACGAAATTCTGGGAGGAGGGTCCTTCTGGGTGCAGCCCCTGTGTGCGCTCTCCAAGTGTTCAGACCCCGTCAGTCCCCTGGCAGGGGCACCGCGACCAGCACTGGGCGGCTGGGGGCACCGGGAGAGGGGCTGGGGGTGCCTGGTGGGGACAGGCTGGGCGGTGGGGGCAGAAAACGGGTAATGCTGAGGAAGAAAACACACGCTCCCTTGGTCTCTTCCTCGGTGACCCGTTGTCTAGCCCGCTGCCTGGGCCCTGCTATCTGAGGACAGTGACACCCGGTAGTATGTTCTGACCCCTCAAGTACAGACTTCGCATGAATCCGCAGAAGATGCAGAGGAAGTTGAACATGATTATTTTGTTCAAACGTCAAAATTTTGGAAACAGAAGCTCACATTTATGTGAAGGAAAACTTCCAGAGAGCACAGGAAACTACCGTACACGGGTGAGCGCGCACACGGGCTAATCGGCTGTGGTGTGAGACTGTGCACGAGAACGGACGGGATCCACGGGATTCTTGTGTGAAGCCTGAAGAACCAGAAACTGGGCCATTTGTGAAGATGCCAGGACACACGGATGAGACTCGTACGGCGCCGACGGAGGGCACCAGCCACCCCTGCCCGGTTCCTGAGCTGCTGGCGTGCACCTGCTTGCTGAGCACGCTGGTTCTCGGCACCCCCTCAACCATCACTGCGCTCGGCCTCTCAGCATCTTTCCTAGTTTCCTCTCGCGTGAGAAGCAGCACCCCGCAGGCAGAGGGTGGGTGCTGGGGGCCCGGGCCTCAGTGCTGCCCCCTCCTGTCTCCATCGACAGGCATCCCGACCCCCCGGAATGTGGCCCGTCTGCTGCGTCACGGCCTCCATCGACAGGAACGCGGGGAAGCGGGAAGACCGGATGTGCCTAAATTCTCTCCTTCTCCTCCCTTTGTTCCTCCGTTTCAAGGTGAAAACTTGGGGAGCGGGCCTGCTGCTCGCAGGTGCACCCACTGCCGCCCGGCTCTGACCTCCCGCCAGGAAAGCGCTCTTCCCGGGCCATGTGCTCTGAGGCCGGCGGGTGCTCCTGGCCTCTGGCAGGTGATGCTCCTCCGAGCCCGTCTGCAGCTCCTGTGTCCTGGGGGGTCAGTGTCGTGCGCTGCCCTCGCTTGCCGCCTGTGCTCGCACGTCCCTCGCGCTCCTGAGCCCGCGCCAGGCCCTCTCCCTGCGCGTCCTTCCCTTCCCGCAGAGCTCCCCTGCACCCCTCTGCGGTCCAGGACAGAACCCGAGTCCTGTCACGTCTATTTGGATGACGCCCTTCATTCCCGCTGAAGTCGAAACTCCCGGCCCTCAGCTCCTGAAGCCTGTCTCCACGTCTCGTGTGCTCCTCTCCGGGAATGGCGTCGCTGTCTGCCCCCTGGCCCCAGACGAAACGGAGTTCATCCTTGGAAGACACTGGGTCTTATTTGCTCAGGGTCCTGTTGGTCTGACGTCCTCAGTGTCTTCGGACCCGAACACCTGCTCCCTCCATGCCGCCGTGCTGGGACAGGCTGGCATCAGCTCCGAGCTGCGTGAAGCCGCTCCGTTCAGGACCCTCTGGTGGCCCACCACCAAACGCCTCACCGTGCGTGCCAGGCTCCCCGTGGCCGCCTGCCACCAATGTCTGCGCCCACTCGCCGGCCTGGCACGCACCTGCGCTCTTGCATGCTATCCCAGCGGCCTCTCTGCAGCCTGCGTCCCGCTGTCAGCTGGCAGGCACATCCCTCGAGACGTGTTCCTGGGCGTGGGCGCTGCTGTGACAGCCGGTCCTGGGAGCCCGCGGGCCCTGCCCCTGCATGCGCTGGAAGCCGTCCGCTCACCTACCGAATGCCACCGAGCCATGAGTTCTGGGGGCGCGTGAGCCGTGAGCTCGGTCACCCTCGTCCTGCCCTGTGCCGTGTGTCCAGCCGGGGTCTGTGTGCGCCTGCGGCCCTGCCCAGCTCGGGTCCGGGGCCCTGCTGCCCACGCCTGCTTCCATCCGCCGGCTGCCGTCTCCTCCCGGATGTTCCCGTTACTTCTGGAGGGCACTTTCGGGTCTCCCTGCGCCGTTTCCTCACATGCTGTCAGGACACAAATTCCCACACGACGGCGAGACCACACAGGCAAGGTGTTCTGTAATGCTCATGGTATGTAGTACGTGCTCAACAAATGCTGTCATCAGAGAACGTTCTGGAACCCGAAGGGTGCACGGCCTTCTGAGCCTGGGCGGCTGTCCTGGGGAGCCCAAGTCACCTGGTGGCTCCAGGGCTTTGGGTCTCTTGCTGTGTGTGAGCAATGGTGGGTCAGAGGGATGAGGGGCCCCTCGGGACCGTGTGCTGGGATCACGCTGGGGGGTCGCTGCCCTGGCAGGAAACCACGGGCCTGGGAAGGGCCAGCTCAAGCAATGGATCTCTGTTGTCCTTGTGGAGGGGGCCGTGGTCTCTGTGGACCTCTCCAGCGACGGCTGACAGACACTCCCTCTGGTCACTAAGGATGGAGGGAGGCAAAACATCTGATGGCGGCTGTTTGTTTTTTTCAGTTTACTTATTTATTTTGAGAGAGAGGGAGACACAGAGAATCCCAAGCAGGGTCTGTGCTGTCAGCACAGAGACTGACGCGGGGCTTGAACTCACACACGGTCAGATCAGGACCTGAGCCGAAGTTGGACACTCAACAGACTGAGCCCCCCAGGCGCCCGGTTTGTTTTGTTTTGTTGTTGAGGGAACACCAGAGACTGCCAGCAAACACGGACTGCCGTGGCTCAGGGGAGCCCCGAGCCGGTGCAGGGGCGGGAAAACCGCACCATGAAAACGGAAAGGAAGCAAGCAGGGGCCAGGCCTCCCCCGCAGGGACTGCGGGACCTTCAGGGCCATTCCCGGCGGGGAGGCGGCCGACTCTGAGCCTGTTTCCTCCGTGCGAGGACGTGACCTCACCTGACACCAGTGTGGCCCTGAGGGCCGCGGAGCAAAGCGCACTGTCCCAGGCTCCGGGGCGAGGACGGCGCCCCGGCCTCTGTGCCCGTCAGGAGGGCGGCTGGCCAGAGCACTGGCTGTGTGCGAGTGTGCACGTGTGTGTGTGCGCACGCACGTGTGACCCGAGAGGGAGGGAGGCCTCCGTCCGGGGGACAGACGGCATCGTGCGGGGGCGCCGCTGTCGGGGTGTGCGGGGTGCAGGCCGCGCTGCGAACCGGGTCAGATCTGCGCGCCCGATCTGCGCGCCCGCTCTGCGGACGGAGCCCCCCGGGGTCGGCTCTCACCTGGGCTTCATTACGTTTTATTCGCAGGTTTACGCTGTGTCAACACCCACCCACCTTCTAACCTAGAAGTCCAGGCAATAAAAATGGTGAAACTAATTATTAACACATGACACGGCGCCGAGCCGGAAGACAAATCAGCGGCGGGACATGGATCTGGACTCGGAGTGACCAGCAAATGTTCGGTTTCAGTTGTGCAGACACCACTACGTGCCGGGGGTCACGGCCACGTGAGGACGCAGACATTTCTTTTCAAGATAAAATAAAGGGTAGCCTAGAAAGTGCTTGGCTTTTCCTACTTCCCTGGAGGGTTGGATTTAACCGAATTCACTCTGAGCCAGTGACTTGACTCTGGCGGGGTGTTTGGGGGGTGGTGCCTCCCGCTCTGCATTTCCCTGACGGCAGCGGGCTCTGAGCTGCCCCGCCAGCCTGCTCCCTCGCTGTGGTCCTTGGGGGTGGCCCCGGGAAACATTCGGTGACGTCCAGAGACTTCGGTGGCTGTCACGAGCCACGGAGCTGGTGCCGCTGGTGTGTGGTGGGCAGCCGCCCCGCGGTGCGCCGGGCAGGGCATCGTCCGGCCCCCAGTGTCCGCGGGGCCCCGATGGACACCCCTGGCATAGAGGACGCGGGCTAAGAATCCTCCTGTGACCCCACAGTCCGGTTCTCGTTGCCCGCGTTCCTGACCTGCGCCTGTGACGGGGCGTTGCTGCTGCGAAGCCGCGCGGAGCGGGTGCAGAGTGAGCCCACGGCCCGCGGCGGGGTCCCAGTGCGGAAGCTGTGTCTGTCCCTCACCCCAACCGGCCCAGCAGCCGGGCAGCGTCCCCTGCTCTGACCACTGGCTTCGGGCCACTCGGGAGGCCACGTGTGGCACACGATCCGCTGACCCACGTGGTGGGGCCCTGCAAACACCCTCCTTCTGGTGGGTGGCCGGCGGCTAACATTCATTGTCAGGGGCCTCTGCTCTCCCTGTCTCCCCTTCTCTGCCCTTCTCTCTGTCCCTCTCTCCCTGTCTCCCCCTCCCCCCGTCTCCCCCCTCTCTCCCTGTCTCCCCCTCTCCCCTCTCTATCTCCCCCCTCTCCCCCTCTCCCCTCCTCCCCCCTCTACCTGTCTCCCCCCCTCCATCTCCCCCTCTCCCCCCTCTCTTCCTGTCTCTC
>CM053576.1:131764475-131887871 GCA_028646485.1 Cryptoprocta ferox | reverse complement strand
CAGGACGCAGCACCACCTTTCACTGTTGGATGGGACAGTGTCCCATCCTTGTCCCGACCTTGGCCTTGGCCTGTTGTTGCTGACTGAACAGGACAAGAAAGTGGTGCACCTGACCCCAGGTCTAGACCCACTTCTGTGGACACAATGTCTCCAAGGTTTCTTTCGATTCCCTTCTAACACCAGGCCCGACATACGGGAAGGGGTCTCTATGCTGCCCTTGGACAGTCCCTTCCCCCCGGGAGCAGCAGAGCCTGTAGGTGAGTCGTGTCTTCAGCTCTGCTACTTTGTGGCTCAGATTTTAATCCTTAAGAGACCAGCTCCCATCGGTGTTGGAGCACCTTCCTCTCAGTGGCCGTCCCCAGGACCTCACTCTAGGTCAGCCATGGTCCTTGTCCCCGCACTCTTCTGGTTTAGAAAGGCTGCTGGGTGACCTGAGAAATGTCTCACAGGTGGGTGAGGTTCGGGACAGGTGTGCGCAGGTGGAGCCGACGGTTTGGAGCCAGGAGGGTTTGCCTCCTGCGAGGACCCCCCGAGGAAGCCCGCTGGGCAGCCTGGTGTCTCGAGCCTGTGCATAAGTGGGTGGAACGCAGCGTGCGCAGTGGGGAAAGGAGCAGGGGCACGGGCAGGCCACGTACCTTCGATGAGAAGCATAGTTGCCGGTGATGTGCCCAGAGCCGTCACAGCCGGGGGTAGGGCACCTGCAAGCACAAATGCAGATCGGGTGGTGACTTGAGAGAAACCAACCCTCCACGCTTCACTTCCTTCCTCATCCAGAAAGCGAACTCTCAATGCTTCACCTCCCTGCCAGAGAGAGACCAGTGGAGCCCGAAGCCCCATGGTGGGGAGCAGGCACCTGTGCCCACCTGGCTCGCCACCGCTTCACCATCCCTGACCACCTTCTTGCTTCCAAGCACAGGGACGCTCCCAGAGTGTCATGCCCTCGGTACCTGCCTCCTCGGTACCTGCCTCGGTGGCAACATCCCCTGGGGCTTGGGCTCGAGGCTGTTCAGTCCAGAGACCCCTGTCCCCTGCAGACACCCCACGCCCGCTTCCCTCCCGCTCCCATGAGTCTTGGGGGGTCGGTGGGACTCGGCCACAGCGGTCATCTGCAAAGCAAGCTTTGTACGTGGCGGGGCGTGCGCAGGGACTGCTCTGTCTACACTGCATCGGGCTCCGCTAAAGCCTGGCCACCTGGCTGACCCGAGTCCAGCGAGGGCGGTGCCTGCACCCCAGCTCTGGGGACTCCATCAGAGTGTCCTCATGTGCTCAGGGGGCCTCGAGGTGCCTTAAAGCCCTGTGCCCTTAACTGACCCAAGCGGCGCCGGATCTCTTGGTGAAGCAGACCCGGTCAGTCCAGACCCTGGAGTCCTCCTGGGACCCACACCGCCTCTGCGTCGGCCTGGCTCACGGGACCCGGTGTTCTTTAAGAACGGTTTCATAGTCACTGCCCTCCCTCCACCCTCCCAAGTGCGCCTCTGGAGGACAGTCCGGCGCGTCACAGAGACCTTACACTTCAAGCTATTCTGGTTGCAGGTGGCCACCGGGACTGTAAAAAATAAGGACAGAAATTAAGAAAAAATTCTTTCTTTCCATAAAGTTTGTAACTCTCAAAAACAACAAGGACGAAGGGACTTAGTGGGAACATCACACCTGGGCCTGCCCCGTGCCCTGTCCCCACTCCATGAGCTCCTGAGTGCCTGGCAAGGACAAAAGTCACCAATTTCAAACATTTAGTCAGTGTGCACTGCTTCTGAGGGATTTCACATCGCTTCCCGCTCAGAGTCACCGTGGACACTGGCTGCTGAGATGGGGCCAGCGACCGCCTAGCTCCCAGGAGGTGTGGAGCAGGATCCGGTGCCCCACTGCCCCTGGCACCACTGGACAGAGATGGGCGGTGGGTGTCGCATGCGGACACCCACTGTCCACTTCCCCTCGGGTCCTGAGAACGGGGCTGGGGCACCGGCTCTCACCGTGTGCTCATGGGTTTTTGCTGCATCACGTCAAAGGTTAGCACTCCATTTACGGCCTGTGCTGCGAGAGCACAAAACGGCAAACGGGACGTGCCCCATGTCACTGGTGAGGACACGTGGAACCAGGAGTTTTAGAACAGGCATTTGTGGTAGAACAATGGAGTGTTTGCCGGATCTGTGTGTCGAGAACAACCACTGAGACCCGGCTGTTGACCTGATTTTTGTTAGACTGACAGCTGTTTGTGCACAATCAAAGTCTCTCTGCCAATTGGTAAGTAATTATTTTCTCGGTAATAACTTAAGTGACCGAGCTGCCGCTTGCGGACAGACCCCCCCCTCCGCCCACTACACGCCCCGAGGGAGGGGATCCGAAAGCAATAAACATCATTCCGTCTAAGAAAAGCTCATCTTCGTGCAAGTTTCTGTTTTGAAAACGTCTCAAGAAACAGAAATGTTTCCTACTAGCCTATAATATACACTTGGCCTTGTTTTTTGCTTAAAAAAATTCTTCAAACTCTTCCTAAATTAAGCACTCAGTGCAAATTTATTTAAAATTTATTCATTTTAACACGAGTAGAGATTTTTCAATATGTCTTTTTTTGGTGAGGGCTGGAGGAGGTTGACATTCTGTTCAGATTTAAAGAGAACCATTATAACCAAAATAATGCAAATGAAAATCAGATTTTACTAATTATAAAAAAGATTTTCAGAGTAGACTTTGTGTGTTTAAGCCATTTACAAAGGCATCATCTGATTAAAAAAAGAGTCGTTTAAAATGTCCTTTATCACTGTGAAAACAACAAACAAAATATTGATTTGGCCCATTTCCGCTGTGTTGGGAAAGAAAAAATATTTCCAGAAAGAGTCTTCACTTTCTTAAAAGGTCTGCTTTCATCATCAGCCAGGCCTAGGGGGCGGAGTCCTAGGCCTGCCTCAGGCTGTGACCCGAGGCTGAGGCTGCTCCCCGCCGGCCCCACCCCAGCGCCAGAGCAGGGAGGGTGGGGCTCTGGGCTCAGGGAATCTGTCCTGCCTGGTCCCCTCCGCCTGCAGCAGCCCTGGACCCTGGCCAGCCAGGCGAGGGGAGGGGGCCCTGCTCACTGCCTTTCTTTGTTCGCCCCCTTGACGCAGCCAAGGGCTTCTGGGGGTGGCACTTCAGCTTTCTCATCTTTAGGTGGTGCTTCCCGACCACATAAGGCAGCCCGGAAAGGTTTCTTTCTTCTATGAGCTCTACGTAGTCATTTCTTCTGTTGCTGCTCAAGACTTTAAGGCTTTTTTAAACTCTTAGATTTACATACAGATTTCCTAGCTTTAAGAAATCTCAACACTCAAAAATACAATTTTCTGAAGTTGGTGAGCGAGGGAGTGACTATTCACAAAAGGGGTCTTCGCTTCTCAAACGGAGCCAGCTCCAGGACCCTTGATAATGGGGCGGTGTAAAATCGATTTACAAAAATTCGATTTGCATCTACCCATCTAAGAGCACATCTTTTCCATGAAAGGAGGCCCATGTGGGATAATCAAAGTCCCCCGTGGATAAAATCAGACAGGAGCATGTGCCGCACAGCTTGGGTTTTGAAATGGCAGAAGAGATTGACTGGGTTTCCATGGAAACTCCCCAGAAGGCAGGCGCAGGTTCTCTGCACTGGAGTAGTCGGAAGCAGCCGGGGAAGCCGCCCTCCCTGCTCCCTGGCAGTTCCCGGGGACAATGGCACCGAGTCTATTTTAGGTTCCTGCACTTGGAGATGTAAAGTTCTGTGACATAAAACACTTGCTGCATACATTGCTTCTCTTTCAGTCCAAAGGTACTTTTGGTGGAGATAGTCTGAGAGGGCACAGGACGCATTAATAATCTTAGAGCTCTACTTGCTGCCTGGGGGGCGGGTATGTTCAAGACAAAAAACATTTGTGCCTTATCTGTGATCTTGCATTTGCCTCGGGGTCTCAGTAATACCAAGAGAAAATAATTTGGGGTAGTGCATGTTATCATCTGGCTGGAAAAATCGGTCTGAAAAAGACATTTAGAAATGGCAATAGGTGGGGGCAGGGGTGGCGGCCGGGTGGCTCAGTCGGTTAAGCGTCTGACTCTTGATTTCGGCTCAGGTCATGATCTCATGGTGTGTGAGTTCGAGCCTCACGTCTGGCTCTGCGCTGACAGTGCGGAGCCTGCTTGGCATTCTCTCTCCCCCTTTCTCCGCCCTTCCCCAACTAGTGCTCTTTCTCTCTCAAAATAAATAAACATTAAAAAAAAAAGAATGGCAATGGAAAAATCATGATAAAATGTTTTAAAAGGTGGTTAAGTTTTGCAGAATCCATGTAAAATCTGGAAAAAACATCAGGACATTCACAAACTTCTGGATTCTGACTTGGTGGACCTGCTCCCTCCCCGGCAGGAGCAGGTGCGGGTTTCTGTTGTTTCTGCAGATCTAACACAGCACGGAGACCTGCGAGCCCGAACCTCCCAGAACAACGCCCTGTGCGCTCACGGCTGCTCTGACATTGACCACGGAAACACTCTCTTTGGACCTACACAGGCATTATCACTGATCACAGCCACACGGGGGTCATAAAACATATCCCCTAATATCAAGACATAACTTAAGGTCTATGCATTAAAACACATAATCATGCACACAGTAAACCTCTGCACTGGCACGCGTCACAGGAACGTGACAGCTTTGTGTCTGCCCTGATCTGTGCCTCGGCAAAACACGCACCTGTTACAGTGTCGCCTTCCCCCATCTACAAACCCCTGGCCTGAGACCCGGTGGGAGAAGTGGAACTCATCAGATCTATGGACTGAAGTATCATCTGTTCGTTATTGGCAAGAATATCTTTGAAGTGCTTTTCTCCATGTGCTATCATGGCCCATTCTTTTGAAAATAAATGAGGATCTGATAAAGAGTTCTATTAAGAAAGACATCTAAAATAGGGCATTTTCTTGCAGTTAAATGGATGTCTGCATTAGAGTGCATATCACTACAGGTTGTGAGTGGAGACTGGTGAACCCGTGTGGCACTGCCACACGCCGGTCAAGTGGAGGGCGGATCCCACACACACCAAGCACTTCTTACTGGGGCCCCCGATGTGCTGCCGAGGCGCCCTTGCCGGGTAGCAAGGCCAGCCCCAGACTCCGCAGGGCCAGCCCCTCGCTGCCTACCTTGGGGGTGACCCTGCCTTGGGTGGTAACGCCGTGGCAACCTCCGAGACCTGGTGCCCAGCGTCCCGCCTGGGCTGTGCTGGGGGGGAGGGGCAGCTTATTTCCCACAGATCAGCTTACAGGAAAAAACATCCAGAGGCGTCTCAGGCTCTCTCATCTTGGTAAGAGTCAATCACTTATTTTTAAAAATCTTCCAAATAGGGGCAGGGGGAGCCATGGGCGTTTCCAGGCTGCACCTGCATGTCCGCGGTCAACCCGCCTTCGTGAACTGCCCTGTGAGGCTGAGGGTAGTGGCTAGACATCCGCGGAGCTGCTGAGGATCCGCGGGGATTGCACAGCACGTAGGAGGAGGTACTCGAGTGCTGGAGGCATTTCGAGGGAAGGCCCTTGGCCTCTTTTCTTGCTCATTTCTTTCGTGGCAACTCTATCAAGGGAATGTAATTGAGTAAAATGCCAAATATTAAAAAATATATAATTTTATCTTATTGCCCTCAAGTTTAAAAGAAATTGTAAAAATGTAAGGTTAGGCCTCATCCATAGTAGCTAAATGTATTTGTAAATTGGAACGACTCAGGCCACCTGTACAAAAGTCTTTGCTTCATTTATATAAAAAGTTTGTTTCAAAAACCACTTTTTTTCTCTTTGCCTAAAGAGATACGGTTCTAAAAATATATTTGAGTTTTGTTGTCATATAAATGGGAAACAGTAAAGACATTCATAGGAGTGCAAAATAAAGATATTTTCAATGGAAAAATGACATATCCTGATTCTTACACTGTGTATCTGTGGTTTTCTCCCCAAATGCAAAGAGACCAGGTCATTTGAAAGCAACACACACTACTTTTGCCCAATTTCTTGGATATATTACCTGAAACTCAAGGAAAGACAAATCTTGCAAGTCACTTTTTAACTTGTAAGACATTCAATAATTTTCAAACTTTTTTGTTTTTTGGAAAGTCAGTATCAAGTATTCATGTCCTGAGCCTCCCGCAGCCTGGACACACCCCACGCTGGCGCCTGGCACTTTCCCAGCGGCCTCGGCCCCCGCCCCGGCCTCCCGCCAGAAGCAGCTCATGACACAGCCGCGCTACGGACTCTGAGCTGTGCGGTGGAGCCCCGTGGCCGCTGCAGGGCCTGGGGAGAGGCGGCCCGGCCCCCCGGCTGCCCCAGCAGCAGAGAGCCCGGCTGGGGGGCCGTCCTGCCCGCCCGCCCGCGCCCTCTGGGAAGCGGTTCTGGGGGAAGCGTCCTCCGATTTGGTTTCTCCCCCTCTCCCTTCCTCCCTGAGGGTCAGGTGAGCAGCTTTTATGTGGCCTTGCATGACAGTCTAGTCTTCTGAAAACCTACACATTTCAAAGTGCAAAGCTGACACACTGGTATCAGAAGAATTTAGCTGGAAAACTTGCTTCCTGATGTGTGTACATTTTTGTCCAAGCACTTTTAAAATTACACTCAAAAACAAACCAATAAATGAAAAAGACTGTTAAAGGTACCCTTAGCGTGATTTAAAAAAGTCATTTTGATGATTTGGGTAACCTTCCCGAATAGGTCAGGCCTCAGGGTACTAAGAAGTCTGAGTGTGGTCATGCAGCGTGGGCCCCCGGGACCTGGGTGGACAGAGCGCCTGGGAGCTGCGAGGTCGGAGCAGCAGGTGGACGTAGCTGGGGATTTAGGGCCGCATCAGTTCCGTGGTGCCCAGTAATTGTGCGAGCCACACACAGGTGCACGCGTTCAAGTCCACTGGGCCAGTTCTTAGCTTCAACCCATCCATAAACAGGAGGTTTCTAGCCATTTTCGTCCTGACTCAGAGGCTCCCAGGCTGGCCACCAGGCTTGGGTCACCCCAACTCTGACCTGTGCTGTGTGAACCCCGTCTGCCCACCCCACCCCGACTCGGGCCCAGGGCGCCCTGGGAGCGTGCACGCTGCCCTGGCTTTGGCTGGCTCTGCTGGACCATACGGCCCCTCGCAGAGCTGAGGCGGAGTCTGGACTGTTCGGGCCCGTTTTCCAGGGGACACGGGAGCTGCGAGGCGGGGGGGGGGGGGTGCAGCCCGCTGTGCATGCCGCATGCAACTAGTCCTTTCCACACATGCAGCCTCCACATCTGAAGCTCTAACTGCTCAGTTGGTCATGCTGCCTCCTCGTCCGGGGGGAGGGTGGGGTGGGGGGGAGCCTGCCTGGGGCCCTCGCCGCCACGCCGCACTGCTGCCCGCTGGGTGGTCCCGGGAACATCCAGGAGTAGGCTCCTGTCCAGTGCGGCCGAACGTACCTAGCACATCCTGGTGTCCCGTTCACCTAACGGGATGTGTCCATGGGAACCTGCTGCCAGAGCACATGCACGTCCAGCAGCAGTGGAGCGGCTAAACAAGACACTGGGGCCGCCGGAGCCAGAATTGCAATTGGACTCGGAGGACCCATGCAAGAAAAAACACACAAAAGGTGACTGGCGCGGCTGAGCGAAGGCAAGAGAAACCAGCATTCTAACGTCCTGTCCTACGTGGTGTCCACGTGCACCGCGACCTTCACCCTGGGCATGCAGAGACCTCGCGCGGGGCCCGCGAGGAGGCACTCACCTGTAGCCGATCGCACTGAGCTCTGAGGCAGCCAGTGCCGTCTAATGTAGTGGGGACACTGCGCAAGGGCGCGTGTGCGTGCTGGGGGGGGTGCTTTCTGGCCACGGAGGAGGGGTGGGGGCTGAGATGTGGGAGAGTGAGCGCCTCTACCGCCCCCGCGAGGCTTGTGCAAAGGGGCCTGGCCTCTAAGAATGGGAAGCGCTGGGGCCCATGTCCCGCTGCTCTTACTGGCGAGTAGTGGGACGGGGACCACGAGGACTCGCCTGCTGATGCAGGTCACTGCCCGGCAGGGGGTGGCGCTCTGCAGAGGCTGCCGGCTCGGCCACGCCATGCTGCCTGCATCACGAACCTGGTGACTGCACTTGAGACAGACGGATGCCCCAGGGTGGCCACGATGACACGCCCGCCCGCGGTGTCCACACGCCCGCCCGCGCCCCGGCTCTGAGGACAGACGGAAGAGTCGGGGCGGCTGCAAAACTGGCAGCGCAGATGTGGCTTTCACCCATCCGAGGACACCGAGGCCCAGAGTCATCTGCTGGGCCACACGCCAGCTTCGGTGGCCGGGGGCTCGGGAGAGGCCACACACTCTCCCTTTTAGCTGAGATCGTGTTCCTACTCCTGGTGTTCTCTCTGGTTTTGTTTCTCCTGTTTGTCCTGTTAGGGGATCTTTTATTTTCTGAATCTCTCTTTGGTCTCAGAGCATGTGTTTTCAGTTCTAATCGGGAGATGAGAGAAAATGGCCTGGTCTGTCTGCGTCCTGTGCGGTCCTGGACTTCTCTGTCATTCCTCACGCTGAGCCACCCTGTGTCCCTCTCCTGCTGTCCCTGAACCCTGTCGCCTGCCCAGCTGCTTGTTGCAACTACCTGGTTTTAAGCTCTTTTTTAGTTTATTTTCTGCTCTGTCATCACTCACTTGACAAGACTGAGTTCCACCCTCTTCTTCCTTCTTCCTGGGGCGTCTGCCTTGTTTCATATCTGTCTTTTTTTCTTTTTTTGGTCCCATTTATAACTGATTTCAGAGACTCTTAATTTAGCACAACTTTTGAGAAATTAATTAGTCAAATATGCTTACTTTACAGGCAAAGAGACAGATCCAAATAGGTGAAGTATACTGTTTAAGTTTGCACAAAGAGTCGCCAAGTCAAGATGAGAACAGACGTGTCTTCTGACCTGACGTTCAGTTAGACTCGCCGTACGTGTCCCCCACCATCAGTGGCGCCTACCCCACAATGTCGCCCCCCACACGAGCTCATTCTGTGCAGGGAGACAGAGCTCGCTTGTTCGTCTGTTTGCAGTCTCCAACGATCCATCTGCAAGGACCCTCGTGTCTCATAAAACGGGGAGAGAGGAGGGGATAGAAAGTCAGCACGATGAAATTCCTCTGGACCTTTGTGCCAAGGACACAGCCAGAGCAGCTTCTAAGAGTCACACTGTCCACTGACCTTGTGGTCTCCCTCCAGTCCCGAGGGGCCGAACAGAGAGCAGGGGGCTCAGGGCTCACACCCCTGCAGCTGGAAGAGCTGGCCCCGGGCCGGTTCTGGAGTCTCAGAGTACGCGAGTTCCACTGAGGAGGAGACGGGAACCAGTGAGAGCTCAAGACAGGGCACAGGAAGTCCAGATGGAGAGAGCACGGCCAGTGGAGAGGACAAAGGAGGGGGCTGAGGGCAGCGCACAGGCGTCCACAAGAGACCCCGCAGCCCCTGGATGCGGGCCGCCGTCCGGGGTGAGTGCAGGGCAGGGGGGCCGGGGTGCACATGTGGTGCCTCCGAGCAGGGCAGCCCGGCCAGACGCATCATGTGGCGGAGACCCGACAGCGACGGAGGCTGCCCTTGGCCCCACCCCTCGGCCTCTGGGAGGGAGAAGCAGGGACCCATTCTTCCCAGACGCCCGTGCCTCAGCTGAAGGTCAGGACTAAGGAGAAGTGAGGATGGCGTGCCATTTGCCAGCCCGTCTGCAGAGGTGACGCCACGGTGACTCAGTGGAGGGGACGCAGAGGATGCCTGCCCAGCCCACACTCTGGCCCCCGGGCAAGTACGGGGTCTCTCCCACCAGGACTGGCTGGAAGAGCAAGTTAGAAGAGACAGAACAAAGAGAGAAAGATGCCGAGGAAACAAGATGAAAAGCCAAGTGTGATAAACCAGATGGACAGAAAGACGGAAGGAGCACTGGAGGCAGAGAGATGCCACGCCCTGGGACAGACTGCCTCCCTGGACAGACTGTCCACTGCAAGCCCGTGCTGTGGCCGACTCCACAGGGACAGGAACTGTATTCCAGCAGGGACCAGGGACAAGAGGGCAGCAACCAGGTCACCTGAGAGCCAAGTTAATAAAGCATTTGGAGGCGTTAGCTTGGAAAAGACAAGACTGCAGGAACCAAAGTCCCCATCCTCATGGCGGGAAAGGAGGGCACTTGGCTCAAATGTCCCTGAGGCCCCGGGGACCCTGCTCCTGGGGGGGTCCTGCCCTCGACATGTGGCTGCATAAGAGCAAGGTGGAGACCACCGGGAGCATGGCAGCACAGGGGCAGGACGGATCGGTGGTTGCAGGGACCACCCCAGGGGCCTCCCAGGGCTTTGGGCCTGGGCTCTGTGCACAGCCTGCATCGTCCTCCCTCGGGGAGACTGGCCGTGTCATCCTCCTGCGGCCCCCACGTCTCTGCAGGTAGTGGATGCCTGAGGCCTCCCTCCTAGAAAGTTCTGCCTCAGGGCCCCCGCGCAGCCTTCCACCCCACGAGGGGCTCCTCCCTGGAGCAGGCCCTCTGCCTCTGGCTTCTGCTCCTATGCACGCGGCCTCCCTGAGTCTCACCTGAGCCGAGCACTCTGCCTGGTTGTGTGCTGTCCCCTCACCTCCCAGAACCTTCCTTTCCTGCCCATCGTGCCCAGGGAGCGGGGGGTGCCTTCTGGGGTGGCGTGTCACTCGCTCATCTGAGCACAGGCTCACCGAGCGGTGACATGGCCAGCCCAGGGCACACCCCACTGGGGCTCAGTGAATGGTGGTTCTGTCCTCTCTGTCTGACGTGGTTTTGGTGCTGCTGGTCTTCCCGTTAGCAAACTAGGTCCCGAGGGTCACAGCACAGGTGCAGATGCCTCGGAGCTTGGCGTGTGGCCCGTCTTAAATGTCCTCCTTGTTCTCAGCAGGATGTTAGAGGCTAGGGTGGTCGCGTCCCAGGTATTGGGCATGGCCTGCTGTCCCCTCGGTGCTGCCCCCAGCCGAGGCTGGGCTGAGGACCCCGAGTGGGTGTCAGCGGGCTGACCAGCAGGTGCCGTGCTGTCTGGGTGGGGAGCTGGGGGTTTGAGGGGGAGTCTGTCCAGATGGTGAGTGTGTGCAGCCCCACCCCCGCCAGGAAGTCCGACTTGCAGGTGGAGAGGCCTTGCCTATCCCAGGTCCCCAAACCTGCCCAGGGGCACTCAGCTCCCTGGTAGGAGTGAGAGCTGAAGCGTGAACTGGGAGCTCTAAGATGGGCTGGGTTACAGGGATTCTGCAGGTCCTGGAGGCTGCTGACCTTCCGTCCCCCACTTCACAGAGGAGCAGGTGACTGCCCTGAGCCCTCTGAACTCCCAGGGGCAGAGTACGCACTCTGTGGCTCTGCAGGCAGGGCTGATGGAGGCAGCCTGTCACCCATCGGCGATACTTCAGGTACTCGGGCCCTCGGCAATCATGCTAAGAGCAGATAATGGCTGTGGGCCTGGAAGGTCGCCGTGGATATTCTGACTGCCCGCCTACTCTTCATGAACATCCTGTGCTCTGGGCTCGGCCCCATCAGCCTGTGTCATGGACACAACAGGCCCGGAGACGCTCATGCTGTGCCCATAGCAGGAAGTGGCAAAGAGGCTTGATTCCTGCCCCTTGGCGGCCTGCTGTGTGCATCTGAAGTGTGTGTGGGGGGTGCTTGCAAGAACATGCGGCAGATGCAGAAGCAAAGCCAATGCTTGTGGGAAGGGGTGGCTTGGGGGGGGACTGGGGTGCCCGGGAGGGGCGGAGGGAGGGAATGGGGGGACGACTGGGGTGCACGGAGGGGCGGAGGGAGAAAGTGGAGCACGGGAGGAGGTCCTTGGGTGACTTCTCTAGAAGAGGGCTCCTCTTGGGGGAGGGAAAGTTGGGACGATGTGCAGCCTGAGGGCCCACAAACAAGAGGGCAGTGCAGACGCACGTGTCAGAAGGTGGCGGCGGGTCCGAGGGCGCGGGAGGGGAGGGCCTTATACGGCCAAGTCCCAGCAAGAGCTGAAGAAAGACCCCTGCACCCCAGCCAAGTGCCGTCCAAACGGGGAGTGGGCTCTCGTCCGGGCCGCGGGTTCTGGTTAGAAGGGATGGCCTGCAGTGACCCTAGCCAGCCACACGCACTACCACACAATGTCCAAGTGCACCCTGCCTTGGCGACAGTGATGTGGGCACCGCCGTGGACACTGTGTGGTTTCCTCCATCCCTGGAGCTGATGTGAGCAAGTCGGGCCTTCCTGACTCCTAGCCACCACATCAGGATGAGCATCCTGTCCTCAGGTGCGTCGGGATCTGCTCGAGGAGAGAAAGCAGAAGGACGGGGAAGCCAGGCACTGACAGGTGACCGTCGTGGTCCTGGGTGGTGACACTGCTGCTTGAGGGCAGGGCACAGGCCGCTTGCTGCCGAGTCCGCAGGCAGTAGGGTTTGGAGACTCCGCTTGGACTCGCTCATTGCCAGGACACACAGGTGCAGCTACTTTCTGTCAAGAACTACGTGCATGCGACCCGCACCAAGTCAGGCCTGCTGCGGAGTCTGCTGATGCGGGAGCAGCGGCCCTAACGCCGTCTCGCCCCGTGTAAGCGAGGCAGCTTGGGTCTGAGGTTTAAGAGAACAGCTGTGAAATACGGTTGTTCCACAGCGAATTTGAATGGAAACGTCACTTGCCTAACACCAAAAAGGTGTTTCTTAGGAAGTGATCTCTGTGATGTGAGCTATAAAAAAGGAATAGGAGAGCTCCTGGGGGGCTTGTCGGTTAAGTGTCAACTTCGGCTCAGGTCATGATCTCACGGTTCCTGAGTTCAAGCACCACGTCAGGCTCTGTGCTGACAGCTCAAGAGCCTGGAGCCTGTTTTGGATTCTCTGTCTCCCTCTCTCTCTGCCCCTCCCCTGCTCTCTCAAAAATAAACAAACATTAAAAAAATTAAAAAAGGAATAGGAAAGATTATCTGGAAAGGGAAAAAAAGGAAAAGAGAAAGAAAGAAAAAGACGACGTTTATAATTGGGAAATCTCTTAGGGGTCAAGGGGCTTCGGTAATTCTCAATCTTCCTGTGTCAGCAGCCACTGTGCAGGAAGGTCTCCGGGGGCCGTCCTTTGGCCCAGAAGACAGGGCCAGTGTCACTGTCCCGGGAGGGGGCTCCTCAGAGGCCTATGGGGGGAGGGGAGGACATTCCTCACCCCCACCTCCTACAGCACACAGCAAGGACCTATCACAGGGTGGGGGCGCTGGGTGAGGAGTTGCCATGGCAACCCACTGTTTTCCTGCCTCCTGCCCCCCCCCCCCCCGCCTCGCTACAGGTTCTATAATGGGCAGTAAATTGGGAGCAGCAGGGCATGGAAGGCACGCAGGACAGGGCAGACCTTTCAGCGGATGCTAAAAGGTCCCTCCCGTGGATGCGGGTCCTGTGGGTGCACACACGGCCGCCTCAGTGCTTCATGAACCACGGCCCTCAGGGCCTCAGGAGGCTACCCTGTAGCCAGGATGCACCGGGGCCACCAGGGAGACTGGGTCACCTGCCCTCAAGGCTCAGTTGGCATTTCACTGTCCCAAACCGTAGATCAGAGCCATGTACCGGTACAGTCCCTGTGCACACGCCACCAAACGGGAGCAGGAGCCTTGCTAGCTGTGCACATGGGCTCATGCGGCACTAAAACGTGTTATCCTAGAAACAGGGCCCAGGAAGATGGCTCGGCCTGTTGGCAAGGGCACCGCGCTGGGCATCTCAAGCCCAGTTTGTAAGAGGACAAACCTGAATGTGGACCAGTCTGTGAGAACGAGGAGCCTGGGTTGGCCCCATCACGGCGCAAGGGTTTTCATTTCTTTTATCAGGAAAGGAGCCATTGGCCTAATATACTTTTTAAATTTAAAGTCCATTAAAAATAAAGAAACGTCATCCTTTGATTGTAAAATTGGCTGCTTGAAGGGTGAGGAGCCCTCGCGTCACATTTTCTCAGGCCAAGAAGTGAAACGCGGAGGACTCTTGTCCACGACTAGGTCAGCCCTTGTGGTGCTCACGGGATCATGGAGAGTAGTGTGTACTCGAGGGCCTCCGCTGACCTCGCTTCCCACTGCCTGGCAGACTGGCTACTTTGCCAGGAAGCAGCGGGCTGGTCGCCCCTTCCCGCCAGGGGCAGGAAGCGCATCAGGCCTCTTGTGCTTGTTGGCAGGGGCTGGTCTCTCCTTGGCTGCTTCCTGCTTTCAGGGGTGCGGAGTGGTGGTGACAGTCCGCACCCCGAAGGTCCCCAGAGAGGCTGCGGCCCTCCAGGAGCAGGTGGGGGTGGCAGCCCTGTGTCCCACCCAAACCATGCCTCAGTCTCCAGACTCCGGGTGTCTCTTCAGTTGTCTCTGGACCAAAGCACACATTTGAGAAGAAGGTGAAGGTGTGTTCCTTTCTCCTGGACCAGGGCACCAGCAAAGCTCAAAGGCAGCCAAGGCCGGTGGGTCCTGTCCACCGTGAGCACCAAGTCGCCGTGCTCTGGGGTGGCATTTGGAGGGGGGTTTTCACTTAAGGCTCAGCACAATGGACATGCTGGTCAGGATTGTCTTCCCCTCCAGTGAGAAGACAGGACAGTCTTGCCTGTGTGGGAAGCAGCTTGGAAGCTGTGGTCCAAGTGCAGAACTCACACTCAGAGATCGCCGACGGTCAGGGTGCAGCCCTCTTGGGGGAGCAGAAACGCCCACCCTGGCGGGTTTCAGGTTGTCAGCGCTTCTCCACCGGCCAGCAGTCTCGCCCTGCTTCAGCCCCATGTTGCTGGAAGGGGCACACTGCATATTTTGAAGGCATCACAAAGTCTCGGGTGGACAACGAGAGGACAGAAGTGGACATCAGAGAGGGCCACCGGGGGAGGCCACCGCGGACGGGCCCTCCCAGCACCTCGCCTGCCTCCAGGCCTGGCGCATTCCCCATGGTGTGTCACTGCACCTCGCCAGAAAGCCAGGATTTTGGACAAACTGAGAATCAGCTGACTTTGGGGTCGGGACTGAGTCCTGCTCTGTGTTTACCCTTTAACCCGAAGGCCACCACGTGGAGTGCGTTGGAAACCTGAGTGTGTCTGCGTGAGGGTGACTGGGAGGGGCCCCAAGGCCAGGCCCCGGGGGACTTACAGCGAGTCTGTGATTCAGGAAAGTTGCTGGGTACCTGATCTCTTTTTTCCAGATAAGAAACATGAACTTCAGAACTTTGGTTGACTTGCTGGGGGCCACGCCACAAGGATGCCGACTGGGTCTGGGAAGATCCTGTCTGACCCAAAGTGGACCCCCTGTCCTTGCGTCGCATGGGCGCAGCCACACGGCCCCCCGCCCGAGGGCGCACCTGTCTGGGTCAGGGTCAGGGTCAGGGAGAGGCCTGCTCAGCAGGCGTGGGGAGCGAACTGGCGGTACCCAGCAAGGTGTGGCTCCGCAGCAGAGGGAGGCTTCGGGCTCACGCCAAGACCCTCACTCTCAGCAGGCCACGAACACGGAACACAGGGCCTCTCTGAAGCTCGTGTGATGGTCACGCTGGAGACGGAGTCGGCAAGAATGAAAATGGCTTTTGCGTGAGATGCGGTATTTGTAGAGATGACATGCTGTCCCTAGGACTGAAAGCCAGCCAGGTGACATGGGCTCAGCCTGGCTAGTGGCAGCTCGTGTATGGCTAGGAAAGAGGAAATCTGACCTGTGGTGCAGTGGGGGCTGAGGGCTCGGGTCTGGCCTGTGTCTATGAACACAGGAAAGAGAAGAGCATTTCCCAAGGTCGCCTGCGCTGCTCTGGCCCATGAGGCTCTCGCAGCCAATAAAAAACGCCTGTTTCTAAGCGGTTCTCATCTTAAAACACATGTCACCCAAATTAGGCAAGAGAACTGAAGAAGAATTCAAGATAGTTTGAAAAGTGAAGAAATGACGGAGAATAGGACGATCAAAATATGCCAGCTGGGAAAATGGTTTTGTGCGGGAGGCGGGAGCCGCGGGTGGGGTCGCCGTGGGACTAGGGCTGCTGGGGAGTCTGATAGGCTGACGGACACTTCCAGTTGATGGTTTTAAGCCTGATTTGCAAGTCTGATAAAAGTATTTAAAATTGTACCAGATCAGACAAGAAAGAGAAAAAGACATATTAGGAAAATGGAACCCTTTTATCTTTGAAATATTTTGATCTTGGTTGTTGGAATTTGAAACATAAGTTTTCTTTCACTCACTCATCGCTAGAATCGGGTCAGACTTCAGGTGTTGATTATCTGTGTCTTTTTGTTCCAGGCTCCCTCCCCCGCTCAGTCGGCCTCATTCCTGCCCAAGCCCCTGGGCTGACCCGCCAGGCTGCCTGTCCTCCCTCAGACCTTGCTCTTTCATTAACAAGTGCTTATTATATCGACTTTTCTAGGCACCAGGTGCTATTCCGAGCACTTTACAAACACAACTCATTAATCCTGGTAATGAACTACCAGGTGGGTCCCAGAACCGCCCCACTTCGTAGATGGGATCAGAGAGGTGAGCGCTTGCGGAAGACCCCCAGCGTGGGCGTGGAGGGGTCAGGAGCAGGAGGCCTTGGCGGGGGTCCACACCGCTAAGCCTGCTGGCTGCCCCCGTCCCTGCAGCACTGGGCGAGAGAAACCGCCCCCACCCTCCAGGCGTCCAGGAGGCACAACTCCTGATGCTCCCGGTCTCCCAAAGCATGTTCTTAAAAACCCAGAGACACTTGAATGTCTCTCAGCCTTTGAGGAGTCTCTGTGAATACACCTAAAATATCCTGATTAGAAAAAATAATTTTCTAAGGAAAACAAACAGATCCGAAATACTTGGTGTGAAACATTAACCCCCAATTTAAATTATTTCTACTTAGCCTAAAAACTCGCTCCAGTTGATATCCCTGGGGATTAAAAGCCAGAGACAGGCATTTTCAACGGCACAAACTGTTGTCATGACATGAGAGGAAGAAGAGCAGAAATACCTCAGGGAGAAGCCAGGCTTCCCGTTGCCGGGGGGCTGTTCTGACAGTGAGGACGGTGTGACTGAGAAAAGTCGAGCTCCCCTTTGAAAAGCCAGAATTAATCACAGTGACTGAAAGGTACGGTTCAATTAAGTGCACGCAGTGCTCAGTGTCGAGTGGGAGTCCCGCCCCGTCCTGGGCGCCAGGCGTGGACAGAGCTGGGCCCACCGTCCAGCGGATTTCGAGGGGTCCTAACTGCACACGTGGGGCCCTCGCTAGGTCAGGAAAACTAAGCTGAACACATCACACATTTAACTGAAAATAAGCAAACAGAGAAAGTCCAACACATATGTATACACGTATATACTTCCTTGGGAACGGATACGTTTTGGACAGGAGCGTACACTCAACGCTCCGTGGGCTAACGAGGTCCTAACTGAACACCCTGAAGCCTTCTACTAACCTCAATCTAAGTCAGTGTCTCAGGCGCGGGAGAGGGGTGGCCTGTGATGGCTGAGGGGCGGGGGCCACTGGATGTGCTCCCTGGCCCAGGAGAAGCGACAGGCTGTCAGGTCGGGAAGAAGGAAGTGGAGAGGGAGGGTGGGCCCACCAGTCAGGAGCGGCAGACGCACCCTCAGAGTCCCCAGGAGAGGGGCCCACGCCCCAGATAACGGGGCCTGTGCCGTATTTCCCTCCACGAACAGCCCGGGTCTGACAACAGGTAAAATCAGTTTTGTTCTAAGATGAGATTTAAGTGGGATTAAGCGGATACAAACGGAAAGATTCAGGGTTTGCTCCCAGTAAGTTCTGGGATCCTCAGCTGTAAAGTGGGGCCAAGAAGAGACGCCTTTCCTCTGTTCTCGGCTCAGTGGCCAGTCGGCCCTGGGTCGGGGGACGAGGCTGCAGCAGCGTCACGCCGCACGTACCACCGTGCCTGCGCCTCGGTGTGGCGGGACAGACTTCATGTGCCTGAGCAGCTGACGACCCACAACGGTGGCCGCTGTGCCTGCTCCCCCCAACCAGGGGACGACGTCCTGAAGCTCACACACCGTCCCTGTCTTTCCAGCCAGGGCGGTAGTTTCCGGACTCACTCATTCCCAGCAAGCTCGCACGATGGCCTCCATTCACAAGGGGGAGATTGGCGCTCAGAGAGAGCCACCTACTGACCCCACTGACCAGCACGGACCCCACTCAACAGCCTCCCTTCAGATTCCTGGGCTCCTTACACGGCTCTGTTGTATAAGCAAATGATTCTGACTCATTCGTGAACTCACTTACTTGATGGCTTGGCTCCCCAGTGACATTCAAAATGCCCCGTGGGTGCTGCGGAGGACAGGCCACTCCTTGGGGACCTGGGTCACAGCCTCCCTCCAGGAGCCTCCCTTTCCACGCAGGACACAGGTGACCAAATATCAGGTGTGAGGTAGGTAGGGCCTGATCCCAGTAGGAAGAAGCCAGTGCGCCGCGGGGTAGTGGGTGTGGAGCCCGTAAGTCCAGGTGCTTTCAGGGACTCTGTGAAGTGATGACCTCATTCCGTGGCTGGGGTTCAGTGGTCACGAGGTCAGGGAAGGTCACCTCAAGGGAATGAGCCTGTGCCACAAGGGTCACATATTTTTTGTGCCATGAACGGTGCATACATTTGTAAATGCTTATTTCAAGAATTAAAAAATATGCAATGAAAGTTCTCTTAAGCCTCAAGGTGCAACGCCTGCAAATCTATGCACATCTGTGGCATTTCCTTCCCATCAAGGCGTTTCTCCCAAAAAGGCCCAGCCCCCCACGGACGGCCAGCCTCACTGCTCTGTCCCTGCCCGGGAGGCTGTGCTGGCGGGCAGGTCCCCTGCAGCACGAGTAGAAGCGACTGCCCGGAAACGGTGTTCACAGAAGACGTTCATTTTAACTCTTTCTTGACCAACGCATCCCTGCGCCTCAGCCCAGCGGGCCCAGGATCCCCTCCGGCCAGAGGACGCCCACCCCTACAGCCGCCTCCTGCCTGATCCCGCGCTGCGGAAAACCCATCCGTGGAATCCTGTTCGGTGATGCCCACAAAGTTAAACGGTCCTCACACGTCAGGCGGGCAGTTTCGATTTTTGAAGTCTCAGCCCGCTAAGCACACAGCCTTGGTGAGGTCCGCAGACCGGCTACCACCGTCCGTAACCGGACAGCCTCCTACGCTACCGCGTGCTCAGCGCCCTTTCCTACCGCTGCTCGGAGGGACGCCGTCCTCTGGGGCCGGCCGGACACCTGGACGGAGGTTATCTGTGGCAGGACTTCCCGGCTTTGGAACAGTTCTCCCTTCCAGGAAGCCATCAGCTCACCCTGGCCCACTCCTGCCGAAGCCAGGGGCTGAGCCGGGTTCCCGGTGGGGCGAGCGCTGGGCCGGCCTGGTTCCCGGTGGGGCGAGCGCTGGGCCGGCCTGGTTTCCGGTGGGGCGAGCGCTGGGCCGGCCTGGTTTCCGGTGGGGCGAGCGCTGGGCCGGCCTGGCTTCCGGTGGGGCGAGCGGCTTTCCGGTGGGGCGAGTGCTGGGCCGGCCTGGCTTCCGGTGGGGCGAGCGGCTTTCCGGTGGGGCGAGCGCTGGGCCGGCCTGGCTTCCGGTGGGGCGAGCGCTGGGCCGGCCTGGCTTCCGGTGGGGCGAGCGCTGGGCCGGCCTGGTTTCCGGTGGGGAAGAAGGACGCCCTACTGTGTGTGCACTCACTCCTGGAGCGTCGTCTGGTCCGCGGGGGAAGCGCCCGGCCTTCCTCCCCGAGTCCCGCCGGGTGTACAGCCCTCAGCACGGAGCCTGCGCGACCCCCGCCAGGCCCTCACCCCTCCCGCAGCCGCTGGGCGCCTCCGGGGGCGTCCCATGCCCACATCCTGTCCCTCCTGCAAACCCTGCTGTTCTGCCCAGAACTGGCTGCTTCTCACCCCACCTCCTGACCACTTCCAACCGGGACTGTCACCGAGACCTGCCTCCGCCTTCCTGCCACCCTTCACTCTGTCCTCTAGGTGGCAACTGGCATGGCCATGGTTGTAAGGACACGTCAGATCCTGTCACCAGTGTGCGGGGGTGGGGGGCTCATCTTAGAAGGGAACTGGGAGCCCTGCCAGGCCCTATAAGCCCCTGTGGGACTTGACCCCTGCAGCCAAGCCTCACACTCCAGAACGTTCCTCCGACTGCTCCTCGCCTGAGTGTGCAGGCCTTGTGCTCCTGCTGTTCTTCCCCCCCCCCCCATCAGGAGGCAGGGAAGGACAGGGACTGGGGTCGCTGGCTACATGCCGGGGGCCAGGGCGGTGGTCTCACGCAGCTGTGGCTTGTAAGCAAATCACGTGAACAACGCGAGACTTTGCCTGTTGTCATTTTCTAAGGCTTAGACAAGAATACTTCAGTTGTTATTTCTATGAAATAAGCTACATACGTGCAGGATATACTGTCGCACTTTATCAAGCACGTTCACATCTGCAATCCACCCCCGCTGACCTTGACGGTGTGAGGGGTCTGCCCTCGTCCTAGCTCCCGGAGCTCGTGGGCCGTGCGCGCTTCCGGCGCCTGGGTTCCCGGCGCTGGGGGTTTGCTGTTGTTTTGTTTGTCGAACGGAAGCTGCAGAAACACCTGCCCACCCGGGAATACGCTGCAGCTGTTAAAGAAGGTTGCCCGACCAACAGGAGCGAAAAAGCAGGCTTCAGGGCCACAGTTAGATTGTGGTTGATGAAAGCCTTACCAGATGCAGCAGAGACAAAGGTACGGGTAGTTTCTTCTTTTCCCTCCTTTTTCAGTTTTCGGAAGGTTCTGTCTAAAACCTTCCTTGTCTTGTTAAGACTCTCCGATATAAGAGGACACCTGTGTTTAGGTAGAGGGTGATTTTACATTTGATGGACATTGTCAGCTTAACAGGATGGACGAATGCAGGAAGTCCTAGGAGCTGACCACAGGAGCAGAAGACAAGGACCAAGGACATGAGAAATAGCCACTCCCACACCTGCACTGGGAGCCTGAGCAGAAAGGCCCCTCTAGCCGCTTTGAAAGCAGAGAAGGAGGGCTCTCTGTCGGCCCTGAGAATGAAGATTTGCTGAAACAAGTCACTTGTTTGAACCCTGGGTTGTGGAAAGTGCATTGTAATGACACGTCCAGAAAGCAGACACGAAGGGTAATGGGAACAAGGGAAGGGCCATGGCTCGCCTCTATGTAGCAAGCAGTCTATCGGCAGGCTCATTAATGGTCTGAGCAGGCTTGAAAGAGAAATATTTAAGATACTAATGGCAAACAGGCTTCTAACAACTTTAAAGCCCCAAGTATTAATAATGTATCTGCTAATTATAACCCAGGTTTATTTAGTCACTAAAGAAGGTGGCCTAAGGAGCTCTCTTTGATGACATCTGCTTAATCAAATTTGAATTTCTGTACAAGTTTGAAAGTAATAAAGTTGAATATATTTTTAAAATAACATAACAGACTTTCTCCTAACTTCAAATGAATGCTGCTCGAATGGTCCAGAACAGTGAGGTCCGCACAACATCCGGGTATTCGAATCTGAAAACAGTTACACTGTGAAATTTATATCATATTTAATTCTAATCTGTTTACAAATGGCATTAAATTAATAAAAGAGGCCAGTATGTAAATATAAAAAGACCTCCCCTCCATTTGTCTATGGCTTAATAATAAAACAAAAATGTTGAGAACCCAGATGCTAAAAAGAATCATAAGCTTTTCAGTTGTTTTCAGTTGTAGGAATAAAATATTCCTGAATGTTTATTAGAATATGGCAAAAACTATCTTTACAGAACAATACGCGTGGAGTCTGGGGTTCTGTGAAGCACTGTCCAATATGGACATCCACTTGATACCCTTCGTCAACAAACACCCTTGAAAGTGCATTCCGCCAGTGGCCAGGGTGCGGTGTGGCGCTCAGTAGGCACGTGTGGCTGTGGCTGCCGTACTGGACAGTGCAGATCTAGAACATTTCCATCACCCCAAAGACTTCTGTTGGACAGCCCTGAAATACTCATCTCACAAAGCCAAATTATATTTTCATTTTGATTATTAGAAACTATTTGCACTGAAAGTTTTTTTCTAAAAAAAACCAACCAGGTAAGACTGGGATTTCTCACGTCTTTACACTATTATCATCTTCACGGACTCTGTGGGAAGGCAGACTGCATATCTCTGTTTCCTAACTGTGGGTAGAGAAAACTAGTGAGCACCTGCAGAACCTGGAGACTTTGACCATACAGATAACTCAACGACACTCACTAGGGCCAGGAATCTCTCTCAGTAAACGTGCAACAGCAGAGTGTAAGAGGGGGCATGGGATTTCCCTTGAACTGTCCCTCCCGGAAGATCACAGGTCATGTTCTGGGATAAAGACCTGGGAAGGTGGGGTTGTGAGCTCTTCTGCTCCTGGGCCCACCTGGCAGCTGCTTCAGCCCTTCAGAGCCTGTCTTTCCAATCAAGAAAGAAACCAAAGAGAAGGGTTCTCTCTCCTGAAATTGTCAGGAAAAAATGTCCTCCCAAATCCTTGTCAGTAATTTCCCAGAGGGAACATCTACTTTACTTCCAATTTTGTTCATTTTGCTCCAGGGAACTATAAATTAGTGAAGTGTTTACTGAAATAAAACCTCAAATTTACAATTAAAGGCTGACGTAACCTGGTCCTTACTGGCCAGATGTCTTCCCCAAAGAGGCTGGTTTCTCACGCAGCTCAGCGCCAGTGTGGGGCTCCCGCCATGTCATCACTCAGAGTCACCCCAGAGGAGCCAGGCCTGAGAGGAGAATGAGACCAAATCCCCAGTAACTGAGGGAGGCCGAAGTCAACTAGATGCAGCGTGTGAAGAAGACCCAAAGACCATCTCATGTGCTTTATGACAGGAAGCGTGTCTAGCTTGGAATCCTGGCCTAAAACCACAGACAACAAAACATACACATTCACACACACGTGCGTGAATACATTAATAGCATATCTTCTATGCAAATGTGTATGCATATGTATTTAAAACACCTTTAAATCTGTAATATTTAAAATTTGTAAGGAAAGTAATGTTTCCTTTGTTTGTTATGCCGTGTATTTTATAAAGAGAAGTGATTAATCCAGAAGAGAGGTCTGTCTGAAAGCTCTGATTGTGAGTTCCTTGAGGGCAGACACTGTGTCTAATCTCCGGCTACTGATTAGAGGTTTTTGAATAATAAGTGAATGAAACAGTGTGGCTTCTGGCTTCTCTGAAAATGCTGTGGTGTGTGCTCCCACCCACAAGGTTCTGGAAGGTCCACACCGCCCCCCTGCGGAGGGCTGCGGGCTGTGAGCCAGAGGTGAGCACAGGGGCAGCCGGGGCGTGTGTACTGAGTGATGTGCACACACCTACAGGCTCCAGAATGGCCCCCCGAACCTCCTGCCCGCTTTCCTGTTTGAATTCAAGGACACATGATGTCCTCCAAACCTCGAGGCTCACTGACTTTGGGGTGAGTCAGAGTTCACCTTATTTCCAAGTCGTCATAAAAAGTAAAGGTACAAAGCCATTCAGTAAGTGTTCAATTAACTTGTACATTCTCCTCCTTTCAATTCTGATTTTCACAAATTCCAAATTTTAAGAAAAGCTATGGGATTTTTGTGTGTTGACGTTGACAATGATGGTTATTGAATGCCTACTACGTGCCTGCTCTCAGGACCGTCCCATTTCACAGATGAGGACACTGAGGCACCAACGTCTGAAAGACAGGCACACACAAACACCCGAACTGCATCTCAGGTATCTCCCGAGAACTCCGTGTGTGCTTCTAGAAAGCACAGGTCACTTCATTAAGCGAATGGAACACTGAGGTTTGCTTCTGGTTTTGTTTTTGGTTGGTATGTGTGTGGACAGAGTTGGGTGAGGTTAATGACAGTGTACGCCCACATCCAAACACCTGGGAAGCCCCACTTCACAATCTGGGCGTAACCTGACCACCAGGAGAAGGAAATGGGGAAGGGGCTCCTCGCAGGGACTGAGCCCAGGAGCGGGGCAGCGAGCCCCGTCCCGCTGTGCTCTGGAGACGGAGGAGAGCAGAGGCTACTCTGCCTGTCCTCCCCGTACGCGGGGGTCTCTGTGAGCCGGGAGCTGAGGAACACAGCTTTGCTTTCCCCGGTGTGTGCCTGTGTGTGTTCAGCCGTGTGTGTTCATCCGTGTTTACCTCCGTGTGTACGTCTGTGTGTTCATCTGTGTTCACCCGTGTTACATGTGTCCATCTGTGTTCATCCGTGTGCACATCTGTGCGTTTACCCGTGTGTACATCTATATGTGTGTTCATCTGTGTTCACCTGTGTTACATATGTGTGTTCATCCGTGTATGCATCTATATTTGTGTTCATCTGTGTGCACATCTGTGTGTTCACCCGTGTATACATCTATATGTGTGTCTATCTGTGTGCACATCTGTGTGCTCATCTGTGTTCACCCTTGTGTACATATGTGCATGCATCTGTGTGCACATCAGTGTGTTGATCCATGTGTACACCCATGTATACACCTGCGTGTTCATCTGTGTTCATCCGTGTGCACATCTATGTGTGTGTTTGTGTGTGTTCCTCTGCGTGTGCCTCTGCATGTTCACCTGTGTGTGTTCACCTGTGTGTGTGTGCTCGTGTATGCCTGGAGTCATCCTCAAACATTCTCATTTTAGGTTGGCTGTATTGTGCTTACCTATAATTCTTTAACTTATTTTAAATCAGTCCTACTTATGATAAAATAAAAAATCTACATGCAACAAAGCGAGTGTCTTAGGGAATTTTGAGAACTCACTGGGGGGCGGACTTCCTAGACCTTGTACAATTGTTGCACCCCGAAGACAGAGGGACCTTCGGCAGGGGGAGCGGCGTGGGTGCCCAGGACAAAACCCGAGGCTGGTCGTGCGCATGCCCGGGACACCTCCCCAGCTGGGTGTGTGCGTGCGCACACCCATCTCCCCCTGGGCGCACGCGTGCCGGTCAGCGGTCCTGGCTGGTCTCCAGCGCGGCCCCGCAGGGGGAGCGGTTGCCGTGCGTGTGTGGCTGCTGGCGGGACGGAGCGTTCCACTCCCGCTGCATCGCCCCTGATCTGAGGAGGGGCCGTGCCCTGTGCAAAACCCACTCGGTCTGAGCGTTGTCACTGCCCCTTACAGCCCATGGGTCTAGGCCTAGCTGCCAAAATATCCATCCCTCAGTGTCCACACCCGGAAAATGGGCCGAACCCTTCCAGCTCTTCCCTTGGGGACAGTGTGTGCAGAGGCCCCCTGTAAACTGTCAGGTACCCTGGGGGTGGGACGCGCGCCCCCATCGGCTGCGCCCTTGTAGGTGGAGGCTCCTGAGAGCCTGCTAAACCCCAGCGGCCACAGCCCTACCATCCCTGCAGCCACCGAAAAGCTGGACTGACACAGTGCGTCCGCCCCTCCTGGCAGGAGCCAGGCCCGCGCGGAAGGCAGCTGTACCCCACCAAGCCCTGTGCGTTTCCTGCTGCAAACGTGGAGACAAACCGCCACGGAACTGAGGATGATCGGAGCTGGTGTGCAGTGAACGTGCACCTTGGACAACAGAGGCGGCAGGGTGAGCCGCCCCTGTCAGATCCCACTAACAATCCTCCTGCTGCCTAAAGAAGCAGCCCTAGCAAATTCTAGAAACAAGCAACTTTTAAAGCAAAATAATATTGTGGCCCAAGTTCAAACTTTGAATTTTTTGATTTAAATAAACTGTGGCATATGTAGTTACAATTCCTCTGCGTCTCAGGTACCTAGGACAGAGGCCCGGAGATGACAAGAAACGCAGGAACACGCAGGGCCCCCCCCCGCCCCCGCCCCCGTGGTGCTGAGCCCGAAGCTCAGGCATCCAGAAGGACGGGCCAGCGGCCCCTACACCCCCCTTCCAAGGAGCTCAGGAGCCGGAGGAACCGGGGATGCTAAGAGAAAGATCCGAATAATAAAGAGGTATCTAAATTTGGCCAACCAAAGTATAAATGGAAGCCAATTTGGGGGCCCGTTTTTAGAGCTAATTGCCTCTGATTGAAATCGGTTTTGATTTGGCTTGAATTGGAGGCTCAGACGGCTCCGGCACCGCCATGCTGCCCCTGTCTACAGTGATCGTGCATCTGGAAGCGGCGGGCTCCGGCGGGAGGACACGCTTCGCAGAAAAGAGGCTGACAGCGATGCGAGGCGACTTGCAAGCTCTTCCCCATTGCTCCCTCCGGGTCCTCTTAGACATGAAATCTTTAGAGAAGGGACTTCCCTTCAGAATGAGAGCTCGCATTACGCAGAGTCCTCACCAAAAAGTCTCTTTGGTTTGAACAATTCTATCCTCCCCCTCTACTTTTGACCTGGGGCCCCAGTGAGTGTCACGGCCGGTGAGGCAGGTTCACAGGACATGTATGTGACACACTGCACATCGACCGAAAAGTGTGTACACGCGGCGTGCGGGCTTTCCTGGGCTGTCCCCTGCTTCCCTCCTGAGCCCCTGCCCTGTGCTGTCTACACCGCAGGGGCCAGGGACCAGGATGAGCAGCACTTGAAGAGTGCGAATGGCATTCACGTACACATGACATTTTAATACATTTGCAGTTTACACATTGCACACAATTTGACATCAAATTATCCACTTCTTTTAAGGAATTTCCCAAATGTGTCGCCCTGGATAAGATCGGAGCAAAGTGTTATCTCCGGAAGTTTAAGATGCTTGAAGATCCAAGACCAAGAGTTTATCTGGAACAACTCATCGTTCCACGATCAGGAATGTCCTGTTAATGGTCAACCATCAAAATTCAGTGTCAGTTGTGACAAGAGGAACATTTCCAGGAAGTTCCATGCTAGAGAATTTTTTTGGAGGTTACTGGGACCTCCTGTCTAAGGTCTTTATGAAGAAGTAGAGTTGTGTGCCTACAATGGACGGTGCGATCTCACTCTGCCACGTAAGGGGTTGCGGCAGCGCGGACTGCCCAAACCTTTGGAAGATTTGAAGATGTATGTAATCTGTTGGGAGGGGCAAATGTGTGAATTGTTCTAGAGATAGCTGCTGTAGATCTTTAAGGGATCAACCTATGCTCCTCGGCAGGGAAAAGCCATCAAAAAGGCCCTTGTGACTCAGACTGAAGGTTATGAATGGAGGGGCATCATCAAATAAGAGGCTACAAGACAACAGACATTGTAATCTATCGTTTCCTCAGTTGGGGAAGACTTATCATCAAGTGGAAATCCGTCATTGGAATATTGGAGTTCTTATAGTAGACATTTAATTGGAACCCGTAGTCTTGAAGATCCACCAAGCAAAATGGGCCATTTTAGAAAACTGGTCAAGTTTAGATTTCCCAGTAAGGATCGCTCAAAACGGCATTTAGTTGTTGCAAAGACAAGCTGACAAATGAGCGTGGCTTTCAGATGAACCACAATTAGGAAAAGGCCTGAATCACTTCCTGAAGATCAGGTCTGTCATCCAGGAACAGGCAGGTGGGGGGAACGGACCACTTAGCACTGCCCTGGAGGACGGAAAGGGCAGGCCACCTGCCTCTGAAGATGAGGATGGCGAGGACCCTCACCCCACCTTCGGAGATGAAAGAAGAGAAGAAGACAGTGTGGGAGCCAGAGAAGTGGCCACTGTGCTCGGAGTTTTGGCGCAGCATAAACTAAGCTTTCCAAAGTCAAGGATGAACACTAACGACACCTAGACCCCTCAGAAAGTTACTCTGGCCTCTGGGGCTGGTGAGACACTACCCACTCCGAAGCAGTCCTAGATACAAGCTGTGCAAAGGCTATTTCTTGTTTACGGCTGGCCTGCTGGAACTGGATATGCGCCAAACTTTTGCAAAGCATTCCTCATCAAGAAATTCAAGGGAAAGTTGCCATGGTCTGATGTGTTGGCCACGTTCCACGTGCAGTTAGTCACGTTTTGATCATGAGGGAAGGATGGTTTTAAGCTGTGAAAAAGGATGTCTTAACAAAGTGGGTTGAGCTGCTCTTGCTAAGTCTGTCCATTCTGAGGTTCTAAAAGCTATTTGTCCATTAGGCACTGCGTGGATGACACTACAAACTTTAAAGCCGTTAAGTAAGAGGATCCCCTCCAGGTGTTTACATGCCATGAAGAAACGGCCAAGAGTCTTGTGACGGAAGGGCTAGTTCAGGAGGTCACTGAACATGAGCAGGTGATCTATGGCGCTAGGGCCTTGGACAGGGATCCTGTAAAAAATGACACGATGTGAAACAGAGCCCTACACTCTGAGACAGCCCTGGGCTAGCGCAGTGGGACAGGTGCGGGGTGGAGTCCTTGGAAAATGAATCAAATAGGTTCTGGAAGGAGCATTTTCTCTACATTGGTAATAAAGCAGTTTCCAAACAAAATGGAAGCCAAGAAATTTGACACGATGATATTTGTAACATGGCAGGCAATCAAAAAATAATTATTTTGGGCTCTTGGTTCTCATTATGTTGTGAAACTCCTTTCAGGTCTCACCCTTCTTCCCTCACACACACTTCACATCTCCTCTGAGTAGAGCACCGGAGACTTTCATGCACTTTCTATGACTTGTACTGACCCCTTCCAAAACTTGTGTAGGAACTGAGTGTGGTTCTGTACTTACAAAGAAGAAAGACCTTAGTCTGGGGAGATAAATGTAAGTGATCAGATTTATGCTTAAAATATAGAAGAGTTATAGGCGCAGGAGAGAGGGGGAGCAAACAGCTGGAGGGGGTGCGTCTGAGTGCCGGTGAGCGCCCAGCTGGGTCCATCAGTGAGTTGGTGCTGTCCTAGAGTCTTCGGAACTGCGACCACAGCCTACTTAGGGAAATGGCTACTGTCGTGGTGAGCTCTTGTCATCAGTGCTGTTTAAATGCCCGTATTTTAAATAATCATATTAACTACTGACTTCTAAAAAATCTGTTTTTCATTTTTTTAGGTTACAATCATTTCCTAAAAGTTTGAGTACCTCTGTCAAACTTCCTTTCCCTGTGCGTGCACATCAGGAGAGCAACTACTTATGCTCTAGAAAATTCAGGATAGAAAGGCTATGGCATGAGAGAGCTAGAGACAAATGAGAAGGAAGAGGCAGAGAGACTGTCCGGAAATGGGACCGAAATCCTGAGGACCCACTCGTGCGTGCTGTCGAGGCACTGCGTGCACAGGTGAGTTTTCTTAAAGACACTTTTCTTTACATGTGACACATCCATTTCGTTACTAATAGGTGAACCGATTTTTAAAAGAATGATTTTCATTAAATCTTACTTGAGTTCTTGCGAGCTGGTAGCCAGCATGCTTCGAATGCTTTTGTCAGCGAGGGGGCAGCCGGACAGACTGTAAGACAGGCCAGAGAGTCAGGTGAGTGGTGGCTCCCACCAGCTTACGCTCCCGGACAAACACAACATAAAGTTGAAACTAAAAAGTTTAATGCAGAAAAGCGATGGGGCAAGTGCTGTATATTGAATTTTTTTTTTTTTGGTATAATTGACTTGGCCTATGTTTCGTATTCATTGAAGAAAACAGGTCTGTTAATAAGCAATTTTTGAAAAATAATATAAAAATAGTTGCGCTCTTTGGTTTAAATGTTTGTAAAGAATTTTCCAAATCGAGGTAGTTTATCTGAACTATGTTATACAACACATAAATTGGCACGATTTTATAGGTCAACATAGAGCACTTAGAGGGTTGACACGTAATTCGACGTTTTTACTTTGACAGCATTGTTGAGGTAAGCTGAAAACAATAAATTGAAAAGACAGAATCCACCATGAGAAAAAATGAAGTCACACCTTCTATGTGAGGCGTAATTACCAGTCACATGACCACTCCCATCACACCTTGGTGTTGGACATCTGCCACCAAACAAAAACAAAAACAGCCAAAATAGTAAGTAGGTTTAAAAAAAAAAACTTTAAGAAAGTTTCATTGTTTCCAGTTTAGCTGCAATGTCTGTGAGGGGATTTAAGCGCCCTGAGGGAAGCTGCAAAAACGCACGGACCAAATGGCAGACGGCGTCTCCGTCACACAGAGCGTCCTGGGAACGAGCAAGCCACGCGGCTTCTCGCTCCACTGAACTGGCAGTTTGAGACATTTATATGCTGCGAACGTCGCATGCTCAAACGGCAAGGCATGTACAGATCGGTTTTTAAAAATAAGCCAAAGAAAGGGACAGTTGAGAAGACAGGCGTTTCACCCAGAGTCGTGCTTACGTTATCAAGTCCTTCTTGCTCTCCTTGCACTGGGGGTACTTGGGCTTGGGGCTGGGGATGGTCACCTCTCCCGGGTACCTTCTCTCCTCCAGAGCCTCCTGGAATGGGTCCAAGTCTTCCGGCTGCGGGCGAAACACAGCTTCAGGGCCGCACAGACGACAGCGTAACGCACAGACCACAGACACGTCCCCCAGCGGGCCGGCCGCCTCTGCGTTTTCCTCCTCTTCCAACACTGCACCTCGGGAGTTATCCCGTACCTTTGTCCCGATGATGCCCCTGCTGCAAGTGCAGAGCTGGGCTCTGTTCAGAGACCATCTCTTTCCGAGCGAGACCGAAACTGCTCATCTACTGCTCTAAACTTCTAAATTCACAGTCACCTGTCAGGGGGCAGGGGCTTATTCGGTGTTGCTGTTGGGGCACTAGGCAGAGAGGTGGACATGTGGCTTCGAGACCAGAGACCCCATTTCTCAGTCGGCCTTTCTCCTTCAACGCCCAAGAAGCACCTGTTGCTGTCCGGCCCCGTATCTATCACTGACCCACTCAGCTTTTTAAACACTAACCCTACACGTATTTTAGAACGAGGCTTATTTCGACCATTGGTGAGCATCCTGCATGTGTGCGTTAAGTCGGAAGGCAAGGGAAGACCACCTGAGATTCATGTAGTTCGCAGTTATTCTTATGCAACATTTTCTTTTTCAATAGAAAGGGTCTCCTTCTGGCTAAGCGGGTTCAATTGCAGGACTAGGAAATTCCTAAAGGTGGGAGTACTCAGCAAACGTGTCTCGTGAATGATCCGAGTACTTTCTACTTCTGGGATGGTCTGTATGATGCAAACACTTCTGTCGGTTTATGAGGGCTTAATTTTAATTAAAATAAATTCAGAGACTCAACCATCATGCCTTATTTGGTAGTAATGGTTTAACACTGTAGGAGAGAAAAGAATACTTTGGAATTTAGCTTGCCACTCAGATTCTATTCTTTTGCAACGCGTGGATACTTTAATCAATTTGAAGAATAAAGATAATAGGCTTTAAGATGTAATGGCCTTATAACCAGGTGCCTTTTCTGCCAATTCTTACGAATAGCTAATGTTCCCTTTTTTTTTTTTTGCACTTCCTTGTTTCTCTAAGAAGCTATTGCTTTGATGGTGGTCTCCCTATTGTATTCAAAAAGGATTTTCATTTTTCAGTGAATAAAGAAGATGTCATAATTTTCAGAACTGAACACTGGAGAAGAAGCCAGGACAATAAAGAACAACCTTTCCTTCGCTTCTTTTCTTAGCCTAAAGGATATTTTCATGATTTTAGGAACTTGAATGTGACCATTGTGACTACAGTCTCTCCAACTTGGCGAAAGCTCGTGTCACACCACTTTGCTCTCATGAAAGACCTATGTTAGTATCTGCTTTTGCTAACAGACAGAACAGAACAGAAAGACGATTTTCACTTCTATGAAAAGAGGCAAGAAGCGCAATAGCGTTCAGTGTTGGTTTTGCAGAGAGCTGTCGGAGCGGCGGCGCGCCTCCTGAGCTGCGCGAGCGGCCCCGCCGCGCACCTGCTCCTGAGAGCACACTCAGCATCTCAGCACCCAGCCCCAGAGCCCCGACGTGTGCCCGTGAGCACCTGGCCTTCAGTTCAGCTTATCTGTGCAGCCACTTGCAAAGTGTGTCCTCAGGTTCAGAAAAGCCTGAGAGGTTATTTTCGGGGTCTGGAAATGCCGAATATATATTCTATACAAATTACTGGTAACTGCTTCTGCACTCTGTGCCATTTGGCTTCGGAAAGTTTCCACAGGAAAGCTGACATTTCCTGACATAGCTGTTTTGGTAATATTGTACTCAGTGAAGATTTAGGTGACTATCCTAAGATGATTTTTCAGGGCTGGAATACACTCTTCTGAAAATTTTATCAGAAATATCTCTGAGAACAGGCACTATCGTTAGCTTCAAAGAGCTCGCTAATTAATAGCACATAGTTAACCATTTAAGTACTTAACACTCATTATAATTTTCTATCTGCAAGGAAAATCAAGCATTATAGCAACATGTCGCATGGACTGCACTGGCTCGCTGTTCACGTATTTTCTTAGAGAAATCATCTGTAACTAAACGCACTTGTTGGAAAATGAAATTCATGCTTGAAAAGAACCTGTTTCACCAAATCAGTGTTACTGACAAATCTCTCCCTGGTCCACGAAGTGTGTGGTCAGCCCTAGCCAGTGGAGGCCATCCCACGGGTGCCCGCTGACACCCGATCCCGCACCCCGAGCCGATGGGCAGGTGAGGGGACGTACAGGGGCCTCGCTGCCGTCGCCCCCGTCCACCCTGCGGGCCTTCATCTTGGTGTAGTCCACGGGCAGCTCCCAGGAGTCTTCCTCGCCCAGCTGGAAACACCGGCCGCCCATCACCGCCTGCTGCTGGGGGGACATGGGCTCCAGGGGTGTCAGGACTGGGCAGCAGCTCTCCCGCGGCCGTGGCTTGTTCATGCTGAGGTCCAGAGTCCCGTTCTCATCCACCTCCATGTCGGGATTCTGCCAGACAGAGAGACATGGTGAGCGCACTCCACCGCCAGCCACAGCCCTGCCTTCAGCCAGTGAAGAATCCCGACGCGGGCTCCTCCTGTCCCGGGTGAGCGACAGGTGACCAGGGACATGTCTGCTGTCCCGCGCTTGGCCGCCACATTGGACGGCAGCTGCATGCGTCCACCTGCCTATCGATCACCCGTAATCTATGCATCTGTCTCTGTTTATGTGTCTATCACTTATTTACCGTCTCCCTTTATCTTCTTCTTTCTGCAATACACCTCTGCTTTTAGAAACAAGCCTTCCTGGAAGAAAATCATGCCTAATCTCCACTCCATTCCAGCTCAAATACCGTTTAAGCCACCGGAGATGGATGTGTGTTTACACTTAAACATTCTCCTTCAGTTTCACTGATGTGAATACTTCAGGATGGGCGAGGAGAGCAGACCAGGCAGAGGCATGGAGGCTGAGGGAGAGGGAGCCGGAATTTACTTTCCAACATGAAATGCTGAGGTGAACAGCATTTTCCACCTTAAGGGAGGGAGGTGTGTGCGGTCACAGTTCAAAGGGCCTCTAGTCCAGTGACTCCAGTCTGACCTGCTCTGCGTTTCGGCAAACCCGCAAATGCAGACAGCTCTCTAAAGGATATAAAGAGGTACACACTGAATTTTTATTTTTAATGATGTTTTGAAACAGATGAAGAAGCCTTCAGACCTTGCCTCTCAGGAGGAGGGAGGCAAGGAAGGATGCAGGGAGGACAGAGCGAGAAGTACTGCCAACAACCCTCCACTTCTCTTCCCGGAGAGAACAAAATCGGACTCTAGAGCTGGCGGGCAAGCTGCCGCCTACCCCGGTGTCGACAGCTCTTTCGTCTGGACGGAGCAGCAGAGGGCTGCGAAAGGCGGCCCATCCAGGCTGTCACCTTGATATATTACAGAGCGGGATTCTGCCTGAGCTCCTCCTGCCGGGAGCACTCCGGGAGCACTCCGGGCTTCGAGCTGTCATACTCATTTAGTCTTCATAATGTTGGAGCTAGTTCTCTCAGTCTTAGCTTTAGTAAAGAGGAAAAAAATCTGAGGGGTGGCTGTCTTTCCCCCCCCTTGCCACGGAATCCCTCCATGCTAGCCTTGAACTTTAGCAGCCCCGATCACTTCAAACTGCATGCCCCTGATGCTTCTCCAGAATCGTGGGGAAAAAAATATTAATGGTAAAGGAAGCATTTACAAAACATGAAATTACTGGCCTGTCTCCATTCATACACATTACAAGCCCTTATAACAACTACCATCAGGTCTGTGTGCTCAGGGTGCACGGCCAGGCAGCGCTAGCACAGGACAGGAGGTGACAGAGTCGCCTGGGCCTGAGCAACAGTCCTACCCTCAGGCGAGCAAGGTGACAAAACCTGGCAGACAGATGTCTCTGCACTGACTGAATGCGTGGCTGTCCCAGCGGAGACTGGAATTCTACTTTCTTTGTTCCCTGATCCTGAGTGACGCACTGGGAGCAAAGGGACAGTCCTGTGCCTGATTTGACAGAGGGGCCACCCAGCCCTCCTGTGTTCAGGGTTCCGGCCCGCTGCCGCTTTAGTTTCCTACTCTCCCTGGGGCCACTGAACCGACATGAGGGCATTGCGTGTCCTGTTTCCAGAAACGCCCCTGGGTCCTAAGGGCAGTGTCCACGCACATCTTACTCTAACAGGCCTGCACGTGGCCCCGCGGCTGTCCTGGGGCCCCGTGCGATTAAAACGGCTCCCGGCAAAGGCATGCTTGGGGCTCCGCTGGGTCTCGCGTTTTGTGGGGGCGTCTGCCCCGGGAAGTAGCACTGCAGCGGGCGCGGCCCCAGGACACGCACGATGCGGAGGGCGCGCACGGGAACCGCGCTGGGGGCGCGGGCTCAGGGGCGTGACCGCAGGCCCCGCAGCGGCCCCGGGCGCGTACCCGCGCGGCGCACAGGTCCTGCGGCTTGGTGGACAGGTTCTGCGGCATCTCGCGGCAGCGCGTGGACAGGTTGAGGATGGCGGTGGCGGCCATGTGCGCCGCCTCCATGTCGTGCGCGTAGTCGAAGCTGCTCTTGCTGCACGTGCTGCTGGCGCTGCTGCCGCCGCCGCAGCTCAGGTTGCTGCTGCTGCTGGGCGCGTAGCTGCTGGTGGTGCTGCTGCTGGGGCTGGCGTTCTTGCAGTACCGCTTCGCTGGGGAGACACGGGGACAGGGGTGACTTGGGTCCCTGCCGCCGGGGCGACGGCAAGAGCGGCCCGGCGCCCCTCCACCCCTGCACCCCTCCGCCAGCTCGGGGCACACACGCGTCAGCAGCAGGGTGGGGTGGGCAGCACGGCCGCAGGGGATTGCTGGAGAAAAGCCCATCCGGCATTTCCCCTCTAACCCTGGGAAGTTGGTGGGGGGCAGAGCCGGGTGAGGGGGGGGGCACCTGCGTCTGTCTGGAGGGCCACACGAGGCTGCGGTGGCTACCACCCAATCCATTTAGAGGCGCACACCTGGTTAGGATTGGCCCCCTGATGTCAGGGCGAGACCGGCATGACCGGCTGCTCAAGGCTGGAGGAGGGGTCTCGGTCAAGACTGCCCCTCAGCTCAGCGGGGACACGGGGACCCCACAGGCCTCATGGCTGCAGAGACTGGCTGCTCCTTCCAGCCGGGCCGGGCCTCAGTGGCCACCTGGGGCTCCCTGTCTTGTGTGCGACTGGCACAGCCTCGCAGGGGCCTGTGCTTTGGGGGGGGGTGGCCGTCTGGCTGAGCATGAGGGACCCAAACACCCCCTTCCTCCAGAAGAGCCTCATCCTGTGATTCTAGTAAAGAGCCACGTGGAGGAACCAGCAGTGTCAAGGGACAGAGACTGGCACCACGGGCATGGCTGAGCCGGAAATGAGCAGAGCAGAGTGGCCACGGGCATGTCCCGCGCCATCCCGCCTCCCTATAGGGACGGCCTTCTGTCACCCGCGTGGAGGCTGGCTCCCAGGATGCCTTGGGGAACGGCCCGCGTCACCCAGAGCACAGGCAGGCACTCGGGAGCAAGTGTTGCTTTCGTTGCTCTTTGGAAATCTCTGGCACTCGGGTGGGAAAACATTTGCGGGTTATTTATTCGGGTCCTGTGGCCATTGCCAAGGGCAGCAATGCCACGGGCTGTCTGTCCACCTGCTCGCTGTCAGGTCTCCCCTGGGGCCCTGCACTGAGGGATTGCCCAGGTGAAGCTGGGGGCACAGGAGGCCCCCCCAGTCATCGCCCTCACAGAGTCCTTCACCCGTCAGCCAGGGGCTCTTTCCTGACCCACGTGCATGTTTGCACGTCCTCTCCAACGTGACTCTGCCAGCTCTCCCAGCATGCCAGCGCTGCCACCAGCGGTCCGTAACACAAGCCCCCTCCTCGGAGGACACACACAGTGCTTTCCTCCCAGAGGGAGGGGCAAACCCGGCGGATGTGAACTGACCCCTCCTCCCACCAGCACGGTCGGTCATGGTGAGCAACGGCATGAGAGTGCCCAGAGCACCTCATTCAGATACAAGTGACAGAATAAAGACGCCCTCATGGTTGAGAGCTTTCAACTTTGGAGTGAAGGCTGCTTTCATCTTGCCCCCGATTCGAACGGTGATGCAGACCCTGGGGAGCCAGGGCCGCCAGGCCCCCTCACAGCCCCCACCAGAAGTCACAGAGCCGCTGCACAGGCAGGTGGCCATTTGAAGCCAGGTCCCCTTGTGTGGACCAGAGGGTCGACGGCACACAGACCCCAGCATGCGGAGTGTGTGCGGGCCGGCTCTCTCCGCGAGGACTCATGAGTGCACCTGTCGGTGTGTCTCGTTCTTCTGCGAGGGCACCTTGTCTGAGCAGCAGATGGCACAGCAGGTGGCAGGGGTCTGGGGGCTGAGGCACCTGACGGAGACCCTCCCTGGAGAGACACACCCCCAGATCTGAGCAGCGGGCACGGGGAACCACATGAGATGGCAGGCAGCTTGGGCTACACTCCGCCTGGGCTAATGTCCATGGTTTTACGCCATTTACAACTTTGATATAAAAATAGGAATACCAGCGCGCCTGGGGGGCTCAGTCGGTTGAGCATCCGACTTTGACTCAGGTCATGATCTCATGGTTGATGAGTTTGAGCCCCGCATCGGGCTCACTGCTCTCAGGGTGGGGCCTGCTTGGGATTCTGTGTCTCTCTCTCTCTCTTCCCCTCCTCTGCTCATGTTCTCTCAAAAATAAATAAAAATAAGAATATAAACATTGTGGGGAAAATGAAGTCGTACTTATGAGGGGTCTTGTCCCTGGTGAGCGTTAGGCATGGGCTCAGGAAAGAAACGTGGGGCGCGTACGGAAGAGGACAGACCACTTCGTAGTGAAATGAGCAAATTTCAATTTCTATAAGAAGGTAAGCAGGACACGTGTCTATACGGCAAATGGCAGCAAACTTTTGGTAAAGCGCATCTACCTCAGCAAACGGAATCTTGAATTCTGCTCCCCTGGGGCCTGGGCAGAATCCTAGCCGCCGACTGACCTGGGGGCGATCTGCTGAGGGGCCCGACGCAGGACAGACATCCACCTCGCGTGTGTCCTCCTGCTAAACGTAATCTCTCCTTCCTCGCTTCGTTCAAAATGAAAATATGAGTACGGACTTCAAGTCTTTCAGGTAACGTGGCTCCTACTTCCCTCCTATTCACAGAATGCTCGCAACGCCAGTGTCACTGACCACTGACCATGGACAAACGCACTCCCTTCCCAGTCAGTCAGCAGACAGAATCTGTCACTGTCCCTCTGCACGCCGGCCTGTCACTGGAGGTTGCGGAGGTCACGCTTGCCCACGAGAGTGCCGCCACCGCGTGTGGCAACAGCGCAGCCCGCCAGGCCCCACGCCGTGCTGAGAACCCTTCTTCAAAGACTCTGGCCCTCTCTGGTGGGACAAAGAAAGACTCTGTGGGATTTCTTCTGACTAAATATGACAAGTTGGAAAATTAAAACAACCAGGTTCCAACCAGAGCCTTCTTCTGACCCTGCGCTAAGTGCGTGCCTCCTTCCCCCGGAAATGCCCGCCTTCTGCTGTGTTGACATGAGGGAACAGATCAGTGTGTCCGTACGAAAACCAGACATAAAGCGCATAGTGCAGACGTTTGCCTCCTGTGGGTTCGCCCACGGGCTAGGAGCCAGCAGCCCGCAGCCCGCTGGGTCCAGGCGTCCATGCGCCCAGGTTCACGGGACCAGCTCTCATGCCGTCCACGTAGGCCTGTGTCGTCTTCAGTGCACTGAAACAGTCACGGACGGCCATGGGAAAGGAGCTGTCTGGTCAGAGTCCTGTCGGATGAGGCCTGCCCATCGCTTGCTCACATGACTCAAAACATCAGATCCCAGTTCAGACTCTCCATTTTCTGGCTCACTCGTGGAGTCTGGTGGTGTTCTCTGTGTGGCCCTGGTCTGCCTGGCACAGCACTGTGATGTTTGAATCTGGGGACAGGAGCTTACAGTCCAGTGAGAAGACCAGCTATTTACCCTGAACTGCCAAGGGGGGTGGAGGCAGAGCTGCATGTGGGCCGAGGACAGGTGTCCGGTTCTGCACAAGCGAGCTCGTGAAGTTAGGAGGGCTGATTAGTGCTGGCCGAGCCGAGTCAAAGCACTGAGAGCCCTAGAGGCCCTGGCTGCAGCTGGACCGCGGGGCAGCCCACCGCCAGGCGCGGGGAGGAGGGGGGCCCTCCAGGGAGAGCTGGCTGGGGGCTGCAGTGAGGAGGCTGGAGGGTCCGGGACCAGAGGATTCACCCCAGACGGCCATCCGAGCAGCTCTGCGAGCCGTGGCCAGTGGGAGGCCTGGGCAGGGGCCAGGGTGGAAGATGGGGGCGGTTGAGCACATTGGGGCGGTACTGAATCTGAGGAGCAAAGAGAAAGTTCAAAGTCAATCACTAAGTGCTTAGCTTGGAGGACTTGGAAGTTGGCAACAGCAAGGGAGGCTCATGAAGGGAGCCCACGGGGGCTCTGGCAACTACGGGTTTGGACAGAGCCCGGGGCCGTGACAAACTGCCCGGAGACACGAGTGGAGGTGTCTTAGCCCGGGGTGGGCCGCTGTTTCCGTAGAGGACTGGCCGGCTGTCTAGGTTTCGCGGGCCCCATGACCTCTGGCAGAAGGGCTCGGCTCTGGCGTTGTGCGAAAGTGGTCCGGGCCAGATGGGTGAGGGTTACCAGGGGCCCGTACAGCTCTGCCTATGAACGCTGAAATTTGAATTTCATGTGATTTTTACACATCACAAATTCTCCCCCTCTCCCCCCCAACAATTTAAACATATTAGAGCCATTTCTAGCTCACGGTAACAAACGGGTAAGAGGAGATGCCGGCCCGGTTCTCCCAGGAGAGGAGGGTGTTCTCTCCCACCTTCCCTCCTTGAATACCCTGCACATAGACTTCCACGCCCTGTGAGAGAGAACTGCCAGCTCCTCGGCACGGGGGGTGACACACAGCCAGGTCCTCCCCCGCCCCACAGTTGCCTGTTCCTGCTCTCAGGCAGCTCGCCAGGCCACTGGCCATTCCTACCAGCCCACGGGGCTTCTGCCTTTGTGTAATTTCTACTCGAGCTTGTGCTCAAGTGTAAGGTTTGCCACTTCGATAAAGCTCAGGCTGATTCCTCCAGAATGGATTCCTTGCTTCATTGTCTGCATGAGTGTGTGTTTCAGTGCCTTCCATTTGTTCCTAAGCCCTTCCTTGAAACTGGTCATCAAGAGGGAAAGAAGAGATAGACAGATGATACATGATAGACAGATGAGTGGATGAATGGGTGGGTGGACGGTTGGATAGACAAATGGACAGTTGGATGGATGGATGAACAGACTGATGGATAAATGGATGGATGGATGGGTGGATGGATGGGTAGACAGACAGCCAGCCAGCTAGATAGCAACTAGCCAGTGTCAGGAAGAATGAAGGCAATTAAATCAATGTGTGTTGAGTGTTTTTGGTCACAGGTGGTGGGACCTAAGTCATGATATCCAGGCACTGGGGAGAAAGGTCCTATTCTTCTTTCCTGTTTGGCATCTCCATGGCCCCACCCCTTCCTCCCACCCCTTATGCTTCTCCTCACAATAGGCTCATTTCACGGTTATTCTTCAGGAGCAATGACTCAATTCTCTGCACCTGCAGCAAGTCCCGGGGAGGACACTCCTGGAGGGACCACAGGCTACAGTCGCTCTGTGGTGACTACTGCCTGGTGTCCGGGTTCAGGGATGGCTGTTTCAGCTCGTATCCCAGAAGAGAACCGACCTGACCACTCTCATCCTTAATGGGCACTTTCTTTGATGTTTTTAAGTCTGTCAGATGAATCTAGTGTAAGAAAAAATGGAGTCACCAGTGTTCTTCTCGGTGTAAAAGATTGCTTTTCCTTTCCTTTTCTTCTTTTCTTTTCTTCTTTAGTTTCTTAAAAGACCTAATATTGAAGTTTTTGTTCTGTATTCTTGCTTCCTAGGGGCCAGCTGAAGAGCATGGCCTCCGACAACAGGTGTTTTCAGGGTAGGTGAGAACGAACGCCAACAATCAAATGTTTGTCCAGCTCTTTAGAGCTGTGGGCCGATCCTCATGACAGCTCTGTGGGGTCCACGGGGTGGAGGGTATCACTACCACTATGCTCTTGGGGAAGCTAACATCCGGGGAAGATTATCTGCCCCACCCCGCGCAGCTCCTAAACAGCTGAGAACACACCCAAATAGGTTTGACTTCTAATCCATGAAAATGTGCTCTACTGGTCACACCTCACCCAAGATGCAACGAAAACTATGAAGTTAAGGAAATCAGGCCACACGTAACAACAGGTGTGGCGAACAGGTGCGGGGGGACAGGCTTCCAGAAGAAGTCCTTCTACAATCCCGTGAGATGCTACTGAGTCAGAAATCGTATAACCCTGTGGATGTGGGTTCAATTTTTTTTGATCCTTCATTTGCAATCACATGGATAAAATTATAACAAACCAGAAACTGGCAAATCATTAGGACAAAATAAACAAAACGAAAATAATTATTTTCTGTTATATCCTAAGACACTCTCTTTTCTCCACCTACATTTTTGTTCCTCTACGTAAAGAATCGATATGCACAATGATAATCAACATGCGACACGTCTAGGAAATACTAAATTTCATTCACTATGCATATTAATTGTTATTAAGGCAAGGAAGGACTACCAATGAATTGTAAAGAGGGTTTGGAACTCCCCAAGCGTCCAATTTAAATGAATTTTTTGTGTGCTGTGATTTTAATTAAAGACCTTTTTCAGAGAGGAGTTAAAAGATCTTTAAAGGCCCATCCCCTTGCCTCTCCTACAGACAGCACGATAACACTTAGAAGTCATCAAAACTCCTAAAACCCACATCCTAGTCGGAAACATTTGCCAACTCAGTCCACATATCCTAGAATTCGAGGCAGAAATGCGGTTGGCTAAATACGTGGTATCGGAGAAACGCAGCGGTCCCTCTCTCGTTCCACGACTTACGACGCTGGCGCAGGCAACCAGAGGCAGAGGGCCCAGAGCCCACGAGGGGAAGTAAGCTACCCCCTCCTGGGGAGCAGGTGGTATTTCATTTGTTCTACCTGCTCTTTGTTCTTGGTGAATGCCTGATAGCCGGGTCACGACACCCCGCTCGCCATGGGGGACAGGCCGGGTGACACCAGTAGAAATTGTGTGCTCTTGGACACACCTTAGAATCACTGGTAACCTGGAAAATGTCAGCGCACAGGCAGCGCCCCCCCGGGTGCCAATCTAATTGGTGTGGGGTGCGTCCTGGGCATGAGACTTTAAAATCTCCCCAGACGAATGTAACATGCATCCAAGGTTGTGAACTCGGAGGGAACGCAGAGTTTCTTAGAATGGCCGAGAGTCCTGGGGGCTGCTTCTGGCTCTCCCAGGCTTCTCTGCGTCGGGGCCATTGCCGAGAGGGGGTCCCGAAGCTAAGGACGCTGCGTCGGCAGCAGGGAGCGCAGGCAGGCCGAAGGCTGGCCCTCTCCGCGATCCGAAAGCGGCCGGGATCCCAAGTCGCCTCGGAAACCCCGAGGGACGGGCGGCTTTCTCCCTCCCGCAGGCCTCCCGCTCGCCCACCCCTGCGGGGCTCGGCGCGCCCGGGCGGGCACGCTTTCTCCGGCGCCCGGGTGACCGCACGCGCGGCCAGTCCGCGGGAGACAGAAAGACACAGCGACAACACCACCGACGGCAAGCGCGACTCTCGCGCAGAAGAGTGTGCGCCTCCTACCGTCACTTCCTTTGGGGGACACGTCCCGGGTTTGCACCTTGGGGGCTATGGCCCGCTTGCCGTAAGCGTGGCCGTCATAACCGCTGTACTCGAACGAGGTCTTGGAGTACTTCTCCAGCTCTTTGGCCAGGTTGGAGCGAGGCGTGGTCGTGGGGACGTTGTTCCTGTAGCCGTAGTGGGGGATCTCGAGCTGCTTTACGAAGCACATCGGCCTGCGGGCAAACAAGAAACAACCGGTCGCTTTCTCGCGGCTGCAGGGGACGCGCGGCCGCCGTCACACTGAGGGCACGCGGCTCAAGCCCAGCTTCCCGAGCGCAGGCCGCGTGCGCCGCGACTTTACGGCGCCGAACAGGCCACCTGCCCAGCTTTCAACACGCGCAACAGGGGGAACAAAACTAAGACATTTAACTTCCCCCTTATTTCTTCTGCGGAGTCCTAGGAGCTCGACGAACACGGGAAAGACCTCACACCCAGGCCTCCCTTCCCAGTGGCTCAGGGAGTAAGAGTCCCAACAAAGCAGTGAGCTGGTAAGACGTTTCCCTTAAAAGAATAAGCGGAAATTTAAGACATACTCTTAGGGACACAGGCTGACACCAAGGCGGACATTAAAACGGAACGTGTAAAATGTTTTGACAAATACTGGCTGGCGCCTCTCGTAATTTTACTAGGTGGTCCTTCGGCTCTCCAGACGTTGGAATACAGTCTTTAAACGGAGAAGCACCCAGTTACACACGTTCATTAACATTCTGCCGTGTGCTGAGCGTGTGCTGCGCATGTGTGTGTGCGTGTGCTGAGCGTGTGCGGTGTGGATGCATGTGCTGTGCGTGTGCTGCACGTGTGCGTGTGCTGTGCGTGTGTTGTGCACGTGCGTGTGCTGTGTGTGTGCATGTGCTACATGTGTGCGTGTGCTGTGCGTATGTTGTGGATGTGCTGTGTGCGTGCGTGTTCTGTGCGTGTGCATGTGCTGTGGATGTGCTGTGTGTGTGCTGTGTGTGTGCATGTGCTGCACGTGTGCGTGTGCTGTGCGGGTGCGTGTGCTGTGCGTGTGTGTGCTGTGCATGTGCGTGTGTGCGTGTGTGATTTACAGGCAAGCCGTGGGTGCAGAGGATTCCTTTTACTCTTCACTCGGCCCCCCTCATGCTAGTATCTTTATTTTACTGGATCATCAGCACATTTATTTTGGTTTCATTAATTCGGCCTCTTGTCAAATTAACAAAACAACGTGGAGATTCGTCCAGTGCCTCTTCTTTGAGGCCCTTTACCAGGTAACGCACGGAGGTGCATAAATGAATAAAACCCTTGGCCTTGCCTTCCAAGAGCCGGCGGGGTGTGACATTATTTTAAGAGGCGGGGTGTGAGTCAGCTGTCCGGGTGGGTAAGCGGTCTGGGCGATGAGCGGGGCGGGGTGGGAACACGTTCCGGGGCTGAAGTGCAGGGGTGAGAGGGGAGAGGCAGGAGTCTCTGGGCACTCCAGGGCGGCGGGTAGCCTGGGGCCAGGAGGGGAATCTGCTCTGCCCAGAGGGCAAGGTGGAGCCGAGGCGCGCTGGGGGGAGGGTGGTACTCGGTGACGGACAGAGGCCGTGATGGAGGCCCAGCCCCCGAGGCCGGGGAGTGGGAAACGGGACAGAATTGGAAACACGAAGCCCTGCCGTTGGACACTCTGCTTGAAGACTTTTCAACCCGTAGCTAAATGAGTGTCGGTTTACATGATCCCGTTCTCCCTTCCTGTCTCTTCCCTCGCACACTGAGTGGGCGTCCCCTGCGTGGAGACAGCACGGGGAACGAAAAGGTGGCCCATGCGGAGACCAGGCCCCCCAGACCTTGCTCCTAACTGGGACGTCGGTGTCTGCGGTGAGCCTTCCGGAGCTGGGGAGCACGGGGGAGCCCCAGAGACCAGGCCATTGCGCCAGCCAGGAGTTCAATCCTCCAGAGGGAGCCCCCAGTCCCCACGGCCCGGGAGGGCTCTTGCGACGGTGGCCGAAGGTCCTCCCTGCATGGCCTCTCCCGCCCTCGTGGCCAGGCCCAGCCCTGGCACGTGAAGGGAGCGCGCAGGTGCACCACTATTGGCCCACAGCCGTCTGTCCTGTTACCACCTGCTGTGCTTTCTGTGGCATCGGTCCGTCAAAAGGCACCCTTGGCCAGGACGCCACGGAGACCAGGTAAAGGCTGTTGCTTCGGGGGCCGCAACAGAATGGAGGCTGGTGGGGCACCTGGGTGGCTCAGTCGGTTAAGCGTCTGACTTCGGCTCAGGTCATGATCTCACAGTTTGTGGGTTCAAGCCCCGCATCGGGCTCTATGCTGAGAGCCTGGAGCCTGCTTCCGATTCTGTGTGTCCCTCTCTCTGTGCCCCTCCCCTGCTCATGATCTGTCTCTCTCTGTCTCTCAGAAATAAATAAATGTTAAAAAAAATTTAAAAAAACAAACACAAACAAAAAAAAAAGAATGGAGGCTGGTGTCTGCACGAGGTGACGTTTGCAATCGGGGATGCTTCTGGTCCGTGGCCAGCTCCGGAAGCTTCTCTCGGGAATGATGCGGGGGGGGGTGTGTGGGGGGGGATGGGGGGGTCTCGGGAGGCGTGGCCCGGGGTTCTCTCTAGCCTGGGGGTCTGCCCGAAGGAGGTTACAGAAATGGACAGCAGCCCTCAGCCTCGGTTCCTCCCTGCTGCTCTCGGTTTTCTCGGGAAGTAAGCACCCTTCTCAGACGGACGGAGCCCGAGGGGCGGCCATTCGCCCCCGTCCGCCTTACTGTCTGGGAAGCGGGGGCTCCAGGCACACGGGCGCACGGAGAGGTCTGGAAGGGTGCACCCCGACGTTTATTGAGGGCTTGTCTCTAAATAGTAGGGTTATCAGTGATTTTTATTCTTATTTTTGTCTATTTAAGTATTTCTCATTTTCCATAAAGATATTAACTTTCCTATCGAGGGACAAAAGGGTATTTAACCGCTGTGGTAAAACCCCTTCAGAACGCGCCAAGTAACAAAGCAAAACCAGGCAGGTGTTCAGGCCACTTGAACAGTGATTATTTCCCCGGTGATTTATTTCAAAGAAATAACTGAACAGAAGCAAAACTGTGTGTGTGTGTGTGTGCATGTGCGTGCGCGTGCATGTGTGCCTGTGTGCTCGCACTTACTGCCTCCTCTTTAACACTGAGACTTGGAACCGACTAACTGCCCCCGACGGAGTGCCTGCTTCCTGCACCGGCGGCACCCGCACCAGAGAAGGTGCACAGCGGCCACGGCCACCAGGGCCACCAGGACGCGGGGTGTGCTCCCCCTACCACGGCCACTGGAGTCAGTCAGGATACCCGGTGAGGGCCCGGCGGCCCGGCGTGTGCAGGGGGCAAGCGGAAACGAGATAACGGGCGGGTCTGTCTGGGTTTCTCCCTTCCTCCTCCCCAGAATCCTCATTTTCTAAGACAACAGTGGGTGGGACACCTGGGTGGCTCAGTCGGGTGAACGTCGGACTTCGGCTCAGGTCATGGTCTCAGTTTGTGAGACTGAGACCCACATTGGGCTCACTGCAGTCGGCACAGATCCTGCTTGGGATCCTCCTCTCTCTCCCTCTCTCTCTGCCCCTCCCCTGCTTGTGTTTTCTGTCTCTCTCTCTCTCTCTCAAAATACATAAAACATTAAAAAATCAAAAAAGAAAACCGTGGTGGGACCAGGCGGTCTCTGAGGTCTTTCTTTGGGACTGTCAGTGACTGAGCGGGTTCAGGTGCGGCACTCGGCTGCCCTGCACGGGGTTCTCACTCTCAGGTGTCTGAGGACAGAAGCCCCCTGAGGTTGCCCGTGCGGAGAAGAGCTTCCACACCCACAGTGAGGGGCGCCAGGCTGCAGGCTGCTCTTACGCCCTCTCCTCCACATTAGGGTGAAATCGTTTTGGGCGTCTCATTAATGTGTGGAGCCCCCTCGTTCACCTAACATTCATAGAATCGCAAAGTACTTTCAAGGCCAGAAAGAAAACCAGAAGCAACTCTGTCCACTTACAACAGGTGGGCGGACACCCAGAACACTGAAGTGACCCCCTGCCCCCACACAGCCCCGCGGGCGAGGGCTGGGCCGGGGGCTGGCCCCACTGTCACCTGCACGGGTGGCCCCGCGCACGCGAGCCTGCCCACCTCGCCCAGACACCCACGCCCCGGTGAGCCGGGCTCACACGGATCTCAGGAGATGACACGCTCGGCATCTGGTACCTTAGCACTCGGTCTGAGGCCTGGTTGGACTTGGACACATCACAGCTCTGGTGCTTCTCCTGGGCCTTTGCCAGTTTCTCTGCTGCAGCAATGGGGCACCCAGACAGGCTGTAAGGACAGAAAGGGGATTTAATCGTCTCCTCCAGCGGCTTCACGGCATGCCGACCCCATCACCACCCTAGCCCTTCCCCTGGTCAGTGCCAGACGGTGCAGGTCCCCAGACCTGCCATGGGGTTTCCTGACGGGGTGGGTTACAGAGGCGGCAGTAGTCATGGCTGCACTTGGCAGTTTCCTCTTGGGCTCCGGTGGACAATGCTGATGGCCAGGCCGTGCACAAAGGGCACTCAATCCTTTCCAGTGACAGCAAGCCAAGTTCCGTGTCATTCAAGAGTACAGGAGCGAGTTGGATTTCAGACACAGACTCCATTCCGGGATGTTTCTGGAGACGAGGATCTAGCCATCTGGGTCGGAAGAACCCAAGACGGCAGGTCTCCGACCGGCACTGGAAGGCGAGCTCTCAGCTGACGCCATGAGCGCCACTGACCGCAACGCTCTGGCTTGTTACTGACCACCTCGTTCACGTCCGCCCCAGGGGGGACGAATGGCATTGGGAAGGAAGCAGGACAGTCTCTAGGACCACCATGAAGTGTATTTTTGGAACTAAATGTTTACGGAAGAGACGGTACGTTGGCTCTCGTGTGTTTGGGCTTATTCTTCATGAACTCATGGTGTCTATTCTTTGTGCGTCTGTGTATATCTACGTATACGTACAGGTGCTCACCCGAGTGTGCGTCATATGTCACACGACCGTGCCAAGGCCTGAGGAGGGGGCTGACAGTGTGAACACCGAATTGAACAGTGCTCAGCGTGAGCCTTACCAACCTACTGATCATCCCTTTCTTTGGCAGACTAAGTCCTAGAGAATCTCTGAGGGGCACACGGTTGTGACTTGCTTCACTATAAACTTCGCGCGAGTAACCACATTTACCAGTCAGGCCAGCAGAGGTTAAGGTGAAACTCATAACCATTTTCTCCATTTAGATATAATTTTACGTGAGCTTTTGAAGCTGAAAATATAGGCCATCAGACGGATCTTAACATAATCACTCCCCTATTGATAAAGAAATATTTGATATGATCTGAGTATTATGAGCAACTTGGTAAAAGTCAGAACAGGGGAGGAAAGAGAATTGGAATTTGTCAGAGCAAAAGTGTGATTCCAAGTACTCCTATGTGCCTGGCTCACAGTCGTGCCAACTGGTGCTCTTGGACACCTGCTCCCCAACTAGTGCTCTTGGACACCTGCTAGTATTCTGTTGGCGTCCACGCTGACAATGGGGTTTTGGCAGCGTTTTAGGGGCAACATGGTCGGGTCACTGACCACCCAGTGTTGGTGCGCCGGAACCCTTCCCCCTGAGGTGCACAGGAGAGCTTCCCCCAGCCCTGGAGGGTCGCTGAGCGTTCCCTACAGATAGCTGTGGGTCCGTCCATCACACCAAGGCGGGGGGGCGCCTTCCAGAGGACTCAGGATGAGTGAGCGGAACAAGTAAAAAAATCCACGCTGCGAAAACGGTTCTCCGGATTTGCTTCCCCATGCACCATGCGCCAGTACCCTCCGTTCCCAGAGACCGACCCGTCTCCCGGGGCAGGAGGGAGAGGGGTGCAGGGGCGCACTCCCTCCCGAGGGACAGGGATGCGGCTGGCGGGGAGCCACCTTCCCTGCAGCGTGGGGCACAGGACGCTTTGCTTACCTTCTGTGCGAGTTCCTGTTGCTATTTACATGCCCTCGCCCTGTGCAGCCCGGAGTAGGACACTTGAGAACATTCTCATGCATGGCAAGAACTTGACAAGGAAGAGGCAGAGAAGACAGCCCAGCGTTAAAACACAGAAATGGTCCGGATACAAGAGTAAGCAGTCATTTTAACAAAGGCTGGGTTAGCTCACGATGACAGTCCTACACACACTTGTGATGGGCATGGTCGGGAAAACACATGTGGGAGGAAGAAGAAGGTTCTCTCAACCTTAGTGTCGTTGGCATGCAAAGCAGGGAGCACTGGGCGGGGGCTGAAGGGGTAGGGAACGTTCCAGATGGGGCAGGGGAGCAGGGCCTCCCTACATCTCCCGCACGTCAGCACTGAACATTGGTTAGCCACGTGACAGCACGTAGACTGGTGATGTGTAAGACATGCCCGCACGCTCCGAAACACACAGTATTAAGAAGGCATGGTGGTCATGGGTGAATAGAGAAACCCAAACCTGAATTTTAAATAAAATGAGATTCATCTGAGAGTCAAGTATTTTGTTATTCTTCCAATGGAATGAGCTAGAATAGGAAGTGAAGTCAGCACGGGGACATGGCAGGACGTGGTTTGGAAGCACCCGGAGTCAAGCAGCCTGTTGCTGGGAGGCAGCGTTTGAGTTTGCACGTGTCGGGAACAGGGCCCGACAGTTTGCGTGTCATCCTCTGTCTGGTCCTCAGTGAGCGGCCGCTACTCTGGGGAAGCTGGAGGGGGGGACAGGTGCTGGTGGGAAGCCAGGAGGACTGAGCTACAGCACCTGCCCCCACACAACCGTCCACTGGGAGGCAGCAAGGCCTGGGGGCACTTTCCCTGCCAGCGAGGTTTACCCGTGATCAGACGTGAGAAACAAAGTCTGCCCAAACTACTTCTGTATTTTCTACGACTTTCCTCTTTCTCTAGAACGATCTGTCTCCTCCCTGACATCTACGTGCTCTTCCCATAGGATGCTGTCCTCCCTGGAGTCCACATGTCGCCTCCTCACTCCTGGCCAGTTCCTTAAAAAGGGAGTACATTTTGGTCTCATCTTTACGGTTTCACGGCTCCTGCGTCATCAGGACGTCTGGTCAGCGCGCCGTAAGCACTGACCTGACAAGGGCGAGTCAGCCTTAGGCTCCTGTGTGTTGGGGAGCTGGCCAGAGCCCTGTGTACCCCCCACCCCGCCTGTAACCTCCCCCACCCTGTCCTCCGAGCACCGGGAACCCCCTCCTGCCCCTGTGCTCACCCCCCGAGCAAGGTCTCTGAGGACTGGGAGCCCCTGGCCCCCTCCCACTCCCCCAGTCTCCCAGCGCGGAAGAGCCCTTCCCAGCCCCAGGCTTCCTTCTGTTCTCCTCCCCCGCCTCCCGCCTCCCCCCCCCCCCAGGGCCTGGACTCCCCGCCCCAGCTCTTTATTCAGTAGGATTCTCTGTCTTCCTGTTACAACATCACACGAACTCTTCCCACGACACAGCTTTCCTCTCAGACCAGTGTCCTCTTTCCTGTCTGTCTATCTACACTTTCCACAACCAGGTCTTCCTGGAGAGAGCACACCCCTCCGTGCTGGTCTGCGGCTACGTCCCGCCCTCGCACGCGGCCTGGGACCCCCTCCCCAGCCATGGTCACAGGTCAGCAGGGACGGCCACCCTCTGCTGTCCCCTGTCCCCTGCAGTTCCTGCCCCGCTCCTGTTCTCCTGCCCCTCCCCACTCCACCCCTGTTCTGTCCCCACCCCTGTCCCCCTCCTGCCCCGGGGTTCCTGTGCTCCTGCCGCCCCCCCCACTCCACCCCTGTTCTGTCCCCACCCCTGTCCCCCTCCTGCCCCGGGGTTCCTGTGCTCCTGCCGCCCCCCCCACTCCACCCCGTCTCTGTCCCCACCCCTGTCCCCCTCCTGCCCTGGGATCCTGTGCTCCTGCCGCCCCTTCCCCCGCTGTACCCCCACATTCCTCAGACTTGTGTTGCCCCCACAGCTCCCACTCTTCCCCACCGCCCTCGCTTGGGTGTCAGCTGCAGGCTTTGCTCAAGCCTGGTGACCCGGGTCAGGCCTCCGTGCACGTGCGGATCTTTCCAGAACAACCATGTTCTCGTGGCTGCTTCTGTCCCCTCTTCCTCGGCTCTACATTCTACATCCTCACGTCCCCAGCTCCCGTTTTCGGCTCCTGGCCATTCTTGCTTTATGTCTCCTCTCCGGGCAATTTCATTCCCGGTTTCAGGCAGCAAGGCTGGGAAAACGCATCCAGAGAGCCGCCTGCGTCCCTGACCCTCTCCAACCCCCGGCCGCCTCCCGGCAGCCTGTGGCGCTGCCACACAGCACTTCCGGAGAAGCTGAAAACCCGACATCGCTCCTCCTGGTGCAGGGGCCCTACTTCCCGTCACATCTATTCCTGGAGTCCACGTTCTCACGTCTGCCAGGCGGGAATTCTTGGCGTCACCCCCACCCCCTCCCTCTCTCCTCCTGCACGCCAGCCTGTGTTGGGAACGCATCTTGAACTCGTCCCAGATTTTCCATCCCTGGCCACTGTCTCCGTCACATCTGGTCTCCTGCGTCGACCTCCAGAACAGCCTTCAGGCAAGCCATGGACCCCCTTCTCTCTCCCTCGGGACCGGCTCCAGTGCGGCCCCGGTGAAGCCCGTGGGTCCCTTGGGAAGCCTGATGTCTCAGGTGTGAGTCACCTTCTGTCTCGAGCACACGGCCGCGCTGGGCGAGGCTGGGGGCTCCTGGAGGGCCACAACCACGTCCCACAAGCGGCGTGTCCTCGTGTTTCTAGCACGGCGTGCTACAAAGCGGGGTGCGGCACGCTCTGCCTTCGACTGGACAGAAAGGGCGATTAGGGGAGCCTCGCCAAGAAAAAACTGGAAAAAAACATCTAAAAGCTAAAAAATAAGACACTCTTTGAGGAGTCTAATATTTTTCTTTTAAAGTTTTCATGATTCTACGAAGAACTAGACATAAGTATTTAGAAACCGCTTTCTACAGATGCTCTGGAAGGCGTTTTCGAGGCTGGTGTTGGTGGACCTTCTGGGGGGGGGGAGCCCAGGTGCGGGCTGACCGTGGTCTGGGGGCGCACGCACCCCGCGCAGCTGGTCAGGGCACAGCCCCCGTCTCTGCCACACGTAGGCTTGTCCTGTGAAAGCGACAATGTTGAGACTTTCTCAGCCGCAGAAGGGAACTGATTTTCTACTTTGGAGGCGAAAATGTGTGCCTTCAAGAAAAACTGCATCAAGAGACTCCCTGTCCCTAAGACCCGAGTGGTGTCTTCGAGCCTCCCTCTGGGGAGGAGGGGAGCGAAGTGGGGCCGCCCGGGGTCTCAGCCGGCTGGGACTGGGGCAGGAGCAGCAAAGCCAGGCCTGGGTGGAAACACAAGCTTGGGGTTCTGGCGGGCGGGGCCTCCGCCTCCGCTCCACTCCCTGCGCGGATCGGGCTGAAGACGTGGAGGGTCTTCACCTTTTGCCAGACGCCGTGCTAATCCCTGGGAAGAGAGGGTGAGGGCATCTGCTCCCCACTCTCCTCGTCTGAGACACAGGGCCGGCGCCGCCCCGCGGGGCTGGCCGGGGAGTGAGGGAGGCAGGGAGGCTGGTGTGCGCGGAGAGGCCGGCACGGACGGCGCTCGGACGGGAAGCTGGTGCGGTCAGACCATGCTGTCTCCCTGCTCATGTAACACACGGGCACGGCCATGCACTCGGATCCCTTTCCTTCCATACCCTTCAGGCCTGCTCCCAAGGCAACTGTGAGAAACGTGGGCTTACTTTCAGTAGCCATTTGGAAACCCGGAAGCACAGTAGTTCCTAAAAAGATTTCATCTGAAAATGTTCAGCCAGACCTATTTTCTAAGCCTCGACGACTCTGAATTTCTCTCTGTTCTGACGGATCTGCGTCTCGAGAATTCCAAAATGAGCCATTTTAATGGGACAGCCCGCAAAAACGCCTCTGAACGGCCACCTGGTCACCCTGACGCGTGTCGGCCAAGCTATGTCATCCTCCCTGCTAGGAACTGTGTCTCAGTTCATGAGGAAGATCCTTAACATACCTCAGGCTCAAAACTGGGATCTTAAACTCATGTTGTCATTTCTGAAAATGTGCCTTTTCCCCTGAGCAATCGATTCTAATTGTATTTAAAGAGCTGGCATACTTTATATGCTGAGAGGAAGCTAAACAGCAAAGGTGTACATCATTTCAGTCCCAAATTAAATTTCGTTGTGTTCATAGATGAATTGCACACTTTCAGAAGCTAACTAATCAAAAAGAAGGTGTAAGGTCTAGACCCACCCGGTCTAAGCCTCCGCATTTCAGGTTTTGTTGTGTGGAGACATTGGGGCAGCTGTGACAGGAGACAGACTCTGTACAAGCAAAACGCAGTAAGATACAAATACAAATACGGGTTCATATACAAAGAAGTCTAGATAATTGGACAAAAAGAGGCTCCGGGACCTTTCTCTCGGGGACTCACAGGAGGTTAGCCCTGCAGGCGGGGCGGTGGTCTTAGAGACCCTCTCAGTCCGCTGCTATGATTTCTGAGGGACGAGGGGACAAGTGACTTGCCCCAGGTCCCGAGCGAGTCAGAAATGGAAGTGGAGTGGAGCCCCAGCTGGTGAGCTGCCGTCCTGGGCCCTGTAGCAGGCGTGACACGCTGGGCCTGGACGGGGCCGCCAGTCCTGGCCGAGCGGCCCGTCAACACAGGAAGGGGCCGGGGAGACAAGGTTGTGCTGCACTGAGATGGAAATGACAGAGGCACGTGGGGTGACACAAACAGACCCCCGGGGGTGTGCTCCCACGGGTGTTGGCGAAACACGGACTTACTTTCCGGAGGGACCCTATCTTTGTGCGGGCATCCGGACAAACTGCGGTGATGTGGGTAAAGCCCGGTTACGTGGCCAGTTCCGTCACACCCCGGGGTGGGACACTTGCTCTCTTTCTTTTCTGCTCTCGAGGGATCTAAAAGCGACAACAGGTGTCAAGAGAATGAATTTCTTTACCCATTGAAGACAAATGTGATTAATTAACAACCTGAAGAGACCTTGATAAATAAAGAAAAAAAGCAGGTGTCAGGGGACAGGCTGTGACATCGACTTTTGCGTAAGTAGTTCTGTGGTTTTGGGTGATTTTTTGACCTGAAACAGCGTAATCGCGAATCATAAAATAATTTACTTTCTATGAGACAAAGAAAGACTATCCCTACCTTCGCCCCTGATTAAATTGCTTTCCCGTGTGTTACATGATAAGCTGTGTTGCTCAAAGAAATCAACATAAATACTGATGAGACAGTGACCTTCTCAGAGAGCAAAACCACACGGCGACCCTCAACAATCGCTCTGTGAAATTCGACCAGGGAGCACAATGCCGTTAAACCAGTGGGCAGTGCAGTTTCTGTCTCGTCGGGTGCTCTAATCGTATACACTACTAGGTGCAAAATTTTACTGGTGTTGGAATTTTTTTTTTATCTTGCAGCCATGTTCCATAGCACACCAATTCAGAGACTTTTCTGAAAAGAAGCTGAACTCTTAGAAGGCACTGTAAGCAAATGACCAAAATGGTGGAAATTCCACCTGACGGGGGGTGATGGGCAATAAAAAAATGTTTCAGAAGCTGCTGGAGCAACCGTTTCTTTCGATTTCTTCATCTGTCCTTGGAACCAGAGGAAGGAGCTCACAATGCCGGGCATGCGTACACAGAGTCAAGAGGGGATGGTTCTGTACAGCCCTGTTGGCCCCCTGCAACACCAGTTGAGGGAGCCGCAGAGCAGACCTTTGGTCACAACTTGAATGCCAGATGCCAGAAATGCAATGCTATGGTTAAGAAAATTATTTCTCTATCCAGAATTGACCACAGCTCATCAATGTGCAGAAAACAGCTCCAGAAGATATTTCTAAGATAAAGCCTAGACCACATAGTAGTATAAGGGTGCAGAAGATGAGTTTTGAGTCAGTTTTTGAAAGCCAGTGGCACAGATTATCAACAGAAGAGTGGCTGTGGTGGGTTGGCCCAGGGAGTGTGTGGTTCACATTTCTTTAGGGGTGTAACGCTTTTCTATCCATGGCCCATTAACCAGGCCAATCGTGACAGCCAGAAAATATATTTTTGGTTCAAGTTTTTTGAATTCTGATGGACTTTCTTCTTGAGTCGTTCGTGTGAACTTGAAATGGACAAAGGACTCTCAGGAATATATAAACGCTTTTATGTTTGTATAAAAACTCAACCCCCCTTTCTTTTTTAAGCTCGCATTTTAATCTACGTAACGCATCTTTCAGGTCTTGGATCCCTAAACTAGTGCTGGTATCGATGGGCCTACATCCTGCGTGCAATGTCAGCCACTTCCTACCTTCCTATCGGTGTCGAAGATCACAGTTTCCAAAAACAACCTTATGTTGCCGTGGCTTCAGGTTCTCAATATCTTACTGGAGTTTCCCTTACACATGTGATCAAAAAGCCTGGCATTTTATTGCCTTTTGGGTCGTGTCGTGATAATATTAGCACAACTTAATTAATGTAAATACAAAATAGTAACAGTTTCCGAGGAAAATACTCATTATTTAAGCTCATAAGCTAAACATAAATAGCATTTAAAAGGTAAATACCTAAATTTTAACTATCATTCATCGTTAAGTGACTCTTTTTCATTAGTACACTCACAATTTCCATTATTTCATGGATTTCCAAAGTGTTCTATAACTGCAGATCTGTATAAAAACAAGTGGCTCAAACAATTTCAGTTTTGGGGGACACAAGGGTATACTCTCCTCTCGATGCCGCTCGCCTCCACCATCGCCTCCCCCACCGTCTCCCCGCGCATGCTGATTTCCGAGAATCTCCATTCATCTTGAAGGTAAACATTCAGGCAAACACAAAACAACCAAGCGAGCAAACAGACCAGTAATTCAACCGAAAACCCTGCAAGGATGTCTACAAAAAAAAAATCGTGCGCTGGGTTTAGCTTGCTCCCCTTCCTCCCTTGCGAGTGGATGCTTGAGGAGAAGAAGGAGGAAGGAGTTTCATGGTGAACTTCTTTTGTTTTAGCTCAAGATTTTGGAAGGGTCACTCATTTATAATTTAAATCGTTTTGAGAAGATTGTGTAGAAGTGAGAATTGATACAATAACAAGCTAAAATGAAGATTGTTGATATGCTGTGTGGTTGTATGAATAGTCCATTGGCTATGCTGGCAAAATGTCACATAATTAATTGTTTTAATAAGGAGGGCATTAATCTCCTGGCCCCACTCGGGGGGTCCTTGCTTGGCTTTATTGATTTGGTTCTGAACATACCTACAGACATCTTGAGAAGAGACCTGGGAAGGAAGTAGAACACACGAGGAAGTGGACACGCCTCGCGTGGAGGAAGAAATCCAGAGAAACTGGTCGAGTCAGAAATCAGTGATTTCTGACTCTTTTGGAAGGTCCAAACCCCAACCCTTCCCCCATTTCGGGGAAAAGCACCTCTCAGGTTTTGCTGTTCGTTCCCACCTCTGCCCCATTTATTGAAGGGAAGCAAGCGGTTTGAATTCTGTTTCTTGCAAAAATCAAAATAAAACAAAATAACAATAACAAAGCAAAATGGGTAAGAATCTACAGAAAGCTGCCGGCTGTAAGGGACCCACAGAAGCCAGGGGGACACGTTGTGTGCGCTGCCTGTGAGCCCGCGTGCTCCCATGGTACGTTGCCGTGTGCCTCGCTGCCCGCTCTGCCGTGAAGCCCACTCTGCAGGCGTCTAACACGTAAGCCCAATGTGTAGTTGCCCCACTGAACTACCCTGTGAGAAAGGACCCTCTTCCTAAAAATGTTTAGTTGCTCTATGCCTCTCAAATATCCAACTAAAAGGCTCTGCTAGCTCGCACTATGGTTATGAACATGGTCTTCACGGCACCAACGCCAGCCCGATGCTGCACTGAGCCAGAGCCTGTCGCCTTTAAGAAACAGCCCCTTCCTCATAGGCCGCGCCTCCCGAGGGTCTCCCTTCATCACTGGAGATGGTGGTCAGGGCTCAAGCACCTGCCAAAGCAAGGACACGACGGGCCTCTGGCTAAGGTGTGGCCCTGCCGGGCTGTGGTCGCAGCGACGCCGGGGAGCTCTGGGCGCACATTGAGAGGAGAATACACACCTATGTCACAGTGGAAGAAACAGGCTTTCCGATTGTTGGATTTTCAAACCAGATCCCTGAACCTCACCATCAGATCCATGGTGGGGAAACTCAGTCTTCATAAGCAATACAATCAAATACAAAAGCTCTGTTTTTGGTCCTAATATGGAAGGATTTAAGGAATTACCAATTTCATTCTTGAAACTGCTTCTTACTTAGTTCTGAGAGGATCTTGTAACGGAAATAGCCACAGCGTCAAGGTTCTACACGAGGTCAAATCATGACCTACCTCGTGTCACAAGCGGACACAGTTGTTACTGCAAACATGAAGTCAGTCACTCGTTCAGTGTGTTTTCATGTTCTCAGTAGATATAGTGACTATACATGTGAATGATTAAATACACAGATATATGCAGATACGTGCCTTTATATTTCATAAGTGAAAATCTGTTAAAACTATCATGTTGGATGGTTTTCTGAGTGTTTTATAATAAAGTAAGTGCCATAACTGTTTCCACAATGGAATGGAATCAGCGAGTGGGAATGAATACACTAAAGAAATTACTATTGATCTCAGCTTAGGACACACCATGCCTTGCATAGCAAATGGCTCCCATTACTTACTATCTTAAGATAATTAATGTGCAGTCACTGCCCTGTCTTATGTTATCGGTCATTCTGTTACTGTTCAATTTCCATCAGGGATGTTTTCTATGGTGGGGGGTTCATCAATAACTGTCATCTGATGATAATTTTATGAATCATGATGCCACCTATCCAATGCAGTATATAAAATATGTGCTTCATCCCTGATTGGCTAATTGTTATGTACACCCTTGCCTCTCCACATAGATCGTGGCTCCTTTGTAGGAACACAGCCTCACGCTCGTGGTTTCTATCACACAGGCGTCTCCCGCCGAAATATCATGTTACTCATTTGCTCTGGTAACAGGACATTGAGCTGCTTTGTGTATTTCCCAGACAAACTTTTTGTTTGCTGTCCGCAACACAGCCACAAAATATACTTGTGTAACCAACTCTGAGAAATCTGCATTAGTGAGGTGACTTAGTGTGACGCGCACTTTTGCTTGTGGGCTATCCTCGGCACCTTTTACCCTAGCTCCTGCTTGCATGAGGCAACTTACGTTAGGTAGAAATATTACCTTTACCATAGTATGGCTTTTTGACATGGCTGTCACTGGACTTAGGCTTTCTCTCCTCCCCGGGGAGCTGTCTTGGCGACTGCTCTTCATAGGACCGCACATTGTCCCGCCTTCCAGCCTCCATCGCCATCTTCTCCCTCATGGCCTTTGCCCTCTCTGTCTCCAGAGCGATGGCTTTCTCCAGGAGGGTCAGGTTCCCCTTGGTCATGTCAAACACCTCCTCAGACCTGTCTGAGTTCACGGAGGTGGTGTCGTCATCTCGTTCGTGATACCCGTCCTCCTTTGCACAGCTGGAGAAAGTTCTAGACCTGGGGCTCAGCTGCTCCTCGAGCCGCATGAGGTTCATCATGTCGGAGTAGCTCCTGTCCGGCGTCCTCCCCGCGAAGTCGTCCTCCTGCCGGGCGTGCTGACGGATGTTCATGTTCGGGGGCTGGCTCCTGTCCTGCGGGTTCGTCTCGCTCAGTTTCCGGGCCAGATCGAAGCACTGATTCCTCAGGCACTCCAGGCTGCTCAGACACACCTCCTCGTCGCTCTCCTCCACCATCTTGTCCACGAGCCCATTGTTCATGGGCTTGCCCAACATCACGTAGTTCATGTTCCTGCTGTCCTGCTGCGACAGAGAGTCTGCGTACGCCCTGTCGCCAAGGTTGTCCGCGAGCACCACACCGTGTCCCTGCGCCAGCAGCTTCAGCGAGTCCACCGTCTCTCTCACCACGTCGCTGTCCAGGTCCAGGCTCAGCTCGCTCTTCCGGCCCAGCATCTCGTTCCTGTCGCTGCCGTCGTCCAGGCTGGTGGACGTGTTGCTGTTCATCTCCGACTCAGTCCTGGCCCGGTAGGCTGCGTCCTCGGCAATCTTGCCGAGGTTCAACAAGGACTTGGCCACCAGCTCATCATAATTATCATACTCGTCATTATTGTTATCATCCTTTTCTGCGTCTTGCATTATTCGAGCATTGTGACAGTTCATTTGATGGTCTTCTGCAAAGAAAATAAAAAAAAAGGACAAAAAAGAAAAGAAAAGAAAAAAATGGCTAGAACTTGAAGTTTAGTTGCAACAGCATGGAAAGCAAGTCAATGGCATGTCAAACCCTGTTCACTGCGCACCGGAAACTTAGGCCCCACGCGAGGCTCGGCGGGCGGTGTGGCTCAAAGGGAGCGGACTGCTCTAAAACCAGGAGGCCACCGGAAGCTAGAAACTTGCTAGAAACTACCGATTCCCTTAATTATTCTTAAAATAATCCAGTATATGCGGTAAATGCCATTTTAAAATATTAATTTTTCATTCTAAATTTTACGAGTGACTTTTATATTTTATCCACTTTATTTATTTACAGCCCAAACAGATGCATGATAATTACACTCATCATATTACCAGGCTTTCTAAGAGTTCATGAACTTTGTTCGTTACCGACTCTTAAACAGATGTTCGCAGCAATTGCTTTTAAATGGTTTGTTTTCGCAGTGACGCGCCGGCAGCACATCGCAAGGCCTCGGGCTCACGCAGCGACGCCACCTATGTTGGGCGTTCAGTTTCAGAAGCACATGTTTGGACTGAATTAAGCTATTTTGAATTTTCTACCTTACAGACAATTCATTATGATAGGCAGTGAGGCAACAGGGACGCGCGTAAAAGTTTAGAAGCTAAATCTAATTCACTGTGGTTCCCGTATGCGCGTCTCAGCAGGATTGAGAGAGGGGGAGGAGTGTGCGCAGTGACCAAACGCCCATAAAATGCAGGACTGAGGTCAGTTGGTGCAACCATGGCCCGTACGATGTGGCATTTAATGTGACCAGCGCACCCCTGCGTTGGCCTGCGTCCCAGCCTCAGGAGAATTTTGGAGAGCTGGTAGAAATAATACATGAACGAGCATGATGTCCAATCACAAAAACACATTTGGGAAAATCTGCTGAAAGAAGACCATGTGATACAAATGACATAAAACCCTATGTTTCCCCGGAAATGTACCCTGTTTCACACTAGAGGGATGTCTGGGACATTCATCTCTCTCCACCACGCTGTGTAACTGCTATCAGGAATATTGCGAATATAGGTAACGGTGTATGTGGACTCTAAAAAGTCCCCCCCCCCCAAGCCCTTAGACTGGATTTAGTTACCTCCACGCCACTTTCACAACTGCTTTTTGTCTCTTTGGTTAAAAAAACAAAGAAGGGTTGTTCAAGTTTATTGATGTGCTGAGGAAATGAGGCGTCTTGATTAGGAGAAAGTACCTGTTTGCTAACAGCTGGGCCAGGGTGTCCCCGGGGCCTCCTCTGTGGATTGCATGCCGTTCCCTCAGAAAAGACCTTTGTCGGTAAAAGAGGTCTGGGCACCAACATATCAATAACAATTTTTGTTAGCCCACATAGCAAACCAACACATTTAACAAATCTAACACATCTTTCTAAACATCAGCAAGGCATATTTGCTGTATGTTAGTCATAGAGCATCACTAATTGTATAAAACAAATATTGTCGCTTTTCTGGATAGTTCCTACAAATAATCTTCTTTTGTACAGAGATGCATGTATTCCCAAAGCAAGAGGACAGAAACCCTGCCCGGTGAGCACAGTCGGAAAGACCGTGTGGAAGGACTTGACGAGTATGCAGTGTGCCCTTGGCCCAGTGTTCAAGGTTATACAAGTTGAAGGCGATCTTGTTCTGGCGAATTCTTGAAAATGTAAAAGTTATATTCTCCTCTCCATTTACACACTGACTGTTAGGTTCCTGGGCTGTGACTGGCAACTTTGAGCCCAGCACCGCTGTGCCTGCGAGGGACCCATCGTGACACGAATTTATATGCACGTTTGAAAACAAGGAACCACGAGCAACATCTTGGGGCATTTTCCAAGCTGAGTCTGGGGAGAAACCACGGTCAGGTGAGACTTATTATTTTCATGACTTTCTCTGAACTTCCTCTTGTGAAACACGTCCCATCATCCTCAAGAGCTTGGGGAGGAGGAGACGATGGAGGGAGTAACCAAGGAAACAGAACGCCTGGGTCACCTCCTGGCTTTTCTACGGCCGCAAGAGAGGCTGCACAGAACATGCCAGCGATCCATGGCCATGACCTCTGCCCCTTCCTTTACCCTTTAGTGTTAGGGAATTTCAGTTAATTCTCCACATTCGAAATCTTAGGATTATCTTCGATTCATTTGTCCCAAATAGGAGGTGGTTTTCGCTGCATTTCTGAGCTTGCCCATCTGCCCCCCTGCATGCCCCTGCCTCCCGGGAAGGAGCCCAGGGCAGGCACCTGTCTGGGAATGGGCAAGGGAAACTGGGTCAGCGTCTGGCCACCCAGCCGACGGCATGGTGCAGCGCCTCCTCCAGGCCACCGTGCTCGGCGTCGTCCGAGGCCGCATGACCGCCATCCGTAAAGGTGGTGACGGCTAGTGCAATGGTGCCAGCGGCCAAAAATCCTTGCAGGTTGACGGGATTTCTCAAGCTATTGGCATTTAACTATTTGAAAACATATGTGCAATAAAGTCAGCTTTAATTACGTGGACTGATGCAGGGAACAGTTAGCCCATCAACAAGAGGGCTCTAAACATGGTCCACGCACCAGCCTCCTCCAGGATTCAAAGTCGTTTACAGAATCCTATCTCTGCTTTCGTGTTTTCAGGCAATTTACTCGTGTTGTGCTGAGGCCAATAACGAAATGGGTCACAGGTGACAGTGGGAAAGAAGGACGGGGCAGAGCTGTCGGTGTGATCTGGGCTAACCACGCGGCACCGACAGTCCACGAACTGAACGTCCGACCACCGGAACTTCAGGGTCCACTGCACTAGTTCTTCACGTGATCCACGTTCTATCAGACGGGGAGAACGTGTTTGTGCCGAAAAAAGGATTTTACCTGAAAATTATATTAAAGTATAGGTTCTTGTGCTAAATAAAAGACCGTAGCTATATAGATAGGGGTTTCAGGAGGGACCCCAGAGCCTCAGTTTCCTTCTGTGGTTTCCACTGCGAGCGTGCGCCCAGCAGAGCTGCGAGGGAACAGACACGAGACAGCCGCTGGCCGGTGGGTGTCAGTGCTGGCGTCCTGTCCTGGGGTGGGGTGGGACTTGTCACGCTGGGGCGGAGGTGGCGCAGGCCTGACCCAGCCGTTCCCAGGGAGGAGTCCAGGCTCAGAATGCAGAGGCTGCTCTGGCTGGGCCCAGGGGCCCTTTCGGTTTCTACCTGAGCTTTCCGAAATGTGCGTGTGAATTTTATCTCCTTTGAGTCTGATTGTTATAAACAATTTATCCTCAATAGTTACAATTTGAACACCAAAAAAAAAAAAAAAAATCTTAAACAAAAACGTAGGGCATTTCTTCTCCACCTTCACGACTATAATTTGAGGTGTTAGAACTCTGTGGATTACAACTTTGTAATTACAAGCACTGTTTTTTTGTTTTTGTTTTTGTTTTGTTTTGTTTTGTTTTAGTGCATTCTTGCTAAAAAACACGATTGAGACACAACTCTGGATTCTTTCAAGATCTGTTCCTGATCGTGTTACTACTGTTCTTTTCAGACATTCAAATAAGCTATGGGCAAGCGAGTACACAACTGATGGCGGGGAAAAAAGAAAGAAAAAGAAAAAGAAAAAACCAGAAGAACAACGAGAAAGGAGAGACGCTACTTCAAAGCAGGAACTGCTCTAGACTTTTCCAGGTCATAGGCGAGGTGGTCCAGGAGCGCCCCCCAACGGGTCTCAAGTAATGAAGCGCATTGGTGTATGTGGCTTTAGATGGGTGTTTCTTTTTGATTACAGAAATGAATCATCAGCTTCCTCAACCTGCCATGTCCTGCGGTCTGGCCAATGGGGCTACGTCCTTTCAGATGGGCAGAGGAGGCTGGGAAATTAGGGGGTCCTGGACTGATGTTCAGGAGACTGCCCGAGTCATGAGGCCATGTCCCTAGAGAGAGTGAGGGACCGGAGCAGGTGGAAAGGTAGCGGATGCCCGGGTGAGGCCACGCGGGGGGACTGGGGAAGGCCGTGGGCGGAGGAGACGGCCCGGTAGCCCTGCCGACAATGACGACCCTCTCCTGCCCTGTGACCTCTGCAGCCCCTCTCTGAGCCCAAAACAGTGACCTGAGTTCACATCCCTCTGCCTTCACCCTCCTCAAATACCCGAGACCTGCTCTGGGACAAATGTGGTGTCTTTCCCTCTGAGGGCGAGAAGTCTCCCACCTGCCTAGGAGCCGGTCCGGGCCCCCAGCACCCTCCCCGAGGCCTCATGCTCTGTCCCGACAAAGGGGGGCCCCCGGAGCCCCCTGTTGCGCAGGGGTGAGAGGAGAGTCTGAGCTGAGAGCTGGCAGCTCCCATGCGCCACCCTCTAGACTCAGCGGTCACATTTTCTAATCACAGTTCCTCCACGATGTTGTTTGTCTTATTTATGGGGAACTTTGAGGCTAGGTCTGCCCATATTCACAGTTACAGCAATTATCAGAGGCTAAAATTATCCAAGCAGAGGTGTGCTGTCCCGACCCTCATCAGCACAAGTACCTCGAGGGATGCCGCATTTTCCAGAGCCGAGAGGCCGCCCTGATGCTGCGTTCCTGGGATCGCAGAACGTTCGTGTGGGAGAGAATTCCAGGTATGATTCCATCAAGACTTTCTCGTGTGAAGACGCGTGGGTCCAGAGAGTTGAGGGAGCCTGTTTGCAGCCACGAATCCTTCATCCACGGGCACCCTGGGCTTCCTGCCCCACCCAGGGCGCTTCCCTTACTCTCCAGAACTGGCAGATATTCTGGGGATTAAACAGTGGGCTCATCTCAGAGATCAAGTCCTAGGAGATAAGAAGATCCAAGAGAAGAAGGCTTGTTTCTGCTTCCAGTGGGAAAGGCGGCTCCTGGCCGCCTGGCCTGTGTGGGTAGGTGAGCCGGCTGGTGAAGGCACGTGGGCCCCCCAGCAGGAAGGAAGGACTCACAAGGGGCCCCTAGCTCCGCAACTTGAACCAGTCCTCGGAAGGGTCACAGAGGCTCGGCCGGGGGTGGGGAGGTGGGCACCGAATTCACTGAGCAGTTGCAGGCCTTTTCTGAATTCACGTCTCCTAAGGGAGGCTCGACTCCAGAGTGTCCTCCATTCTTCCCAGGGGCTTCGAGAGCCTGGGGCCGTCTCAGGGCAGAGCTGCACGCTGGCTCTCCAGGCCCCCCAGGGGTCCCTGAAAGAGCCCTCGATTTTTTTTGTAATGAATTAGTTCCTCATTTTGCTCAACAGATGGAGACGTGGTCTGATTCTACTTTGACTCGTTTTTTCCTTCCTCTTACAAGCGACGAGATATTCGTCTGCCATAACCAGTTGTCTGTGGTCCTGACGCTTCAGGCACCGGCTATGCACGTGAACATGGCACAGGCACAGCGCCCGTCCCCTGGGCGGCTAACGCTGCTGTGGACCGCATGAGGCGCCCGGCACAGCCACATACCCACCAACTCTGTGGCCATGACGTGGATGAAGAGGCATCTGAATTTGTTCATACGGACGAATAAAATACTCAAAGTCTCTCTCAATTAAACACTTCAAATGAGTGATGGAAATCTGACATTTGATTTCCCAGTGGATTTCCCAGTGCTCTGTGTGGCCTGCCTGGGGACCCTGCTCCCGGGCGCCTCCCAGTGGAGAGCTGCTCGGGGGGGGGGGTCCCAGAGCGGAGGGCGCATGGCCGGCGACACTGCCTCGGCCTGGAGCTTGCTGGCCCGGCGCTCTTCCTCACCCGTGAGCTGCAGGGGGAGAAGCAGACAGACGCGTCCGGGCTGGGTCACGGACGGAGCCTCCTAGGAATCCTGGGCACCTTCCAGGGCCCTGCCCGGCTGGGCTTCACTCCGGGTTCCTCCAGACACTGGTTTCTCTGCTCCAATCGGTGCTAATCACTGGCGAGATGATTTGGGTGAATTATATGCAATCAACCAAAAGGTGTATTTCAAGCCCTTTGTTCTGAACTGTGTGTTTTCCTTCCGGGGCTGGTAATGGGCCGCAGTCTCATCCCCACGAACGTCTGTACATCGGCTCTGCGCTGCGGCGTTTGCTGCTGCCCGCCGCTCTTGTCTTTGCCGTCCGTCCACGCTGTGCAGCGGACCGTCGTGCCTGCGGCCTGCCGGCTGGGGCGCCAGGGCCCCCAGCTCATCCCCTTCCTGAACACGTGCAGGATCCCTGCAGGTTGTGAGTTTCTAGGTTTCCTGACCTTGGCTCTCGTCATCGCCCTCAAGCTCTCCTTGGGACTGAGTGACAAGCGTTTCCTGCACCCCTACAGATGTCCGCGGTGCACCTAAGGGTGTCCAGGCAGTGCCAACGCTGGTCGGGATTCGGAAGTACCAGTACTCGCGGCCTGGGGGACACCGACCCGGTGTTGCTTAGTTACTCATCCAGCAGCTACTTACCGAGCACTTTGCAGAGCAGAACAATGAACCAGAGGCGAGTCGCGGCGGCCCGGCCGGGACACTGCAGGCAGAGGCAGGCGTGCGCCATGGTGTCGGTCGGGGTGTGAGGGACGAGGAACGAGGCCTCACAGGGGCAGACGGGGACCAGGCCGCGGTGTATCTTGGGCGCACAATCAGGGCCCGGAAAGTTGAGTTTGCGCCGAGATTGGAGGAGAGGAGGCCGGTCATGGGATGGGCCTCCGGGAGCGGCTGGTGCACTGCCGAGACCCGGGAAGCACATTTTTAACATTCTGTCATTTAATTAATTTAAGTTAATTTCATCCTTATTAAATGTGACTTATCGACACGTAAATAACCACGTTTGGCTGCGGGCTACCATGTTGGCAGCGCGGGGTCAGAACACGGAGAGTCAGTGGCAGCCGAGCTCTGACTTCGATCTTTGCAGCAGGTACACGGCACGCCTCATTTTATTGCGCTTCACTTCATCACAGATGCTGCGGCTTTTACAGATTAGAGGTCCGCGGCCAGCGTGTCGAGCATGTCTGTCACACCACGGTTCCGACAGCATTTGCTCACTTTCTGTTTCTGTCACGTTTTGGTAATTCTTGCACTATTTCAACTTTTTTTGTTATTATCATATTTGCGATGGTGATTTGGAAGCACCGATGATGGCTAGTGGGTCCCAGCAGTATTTCTTCACTAAGGTGTGTCCTTTGTTTAGTCATGATGCTCTTGAACACTTTCCAGGCTACGGTGCGGTGTAAACACAACTTGTACACGCACCGGAACACCACACAGGTCACTGGGCTCGCTGTATTTCGGTGGTCTGGAACGGAACCCCTAATATCGGAGGTGTGCCTGTGTATATATGTGTATATAATTTATACACGTACTTACGTAACACAAATTTTACATGAACCGTCTACGAGCCGGCCACTGTGTGTGTGTGGACCAGCTCTGGTGGGGTCTGCAGGCCCCGGCTCCCTGGGCCCTGGGCCCTGGAGTGTGCTGGATACTCTGGTCCTGGGCACCAAGCCTGAGAGGCGTTCACCGTTTGTCGCCCTGACTCCCGGGGACCAGAGCTACACTAGTGTTTTTTACGAGCAAACCTCCAGTACGTGGAATGGGGCCTGGAATGAGGATGTTTGTCACCCAGTGAATGAACTCGGGGGGGAAGGTGGAGCTGGCGGGCAGCCCCCTCTCCCGATCGTCACGGGGCTGGCCCTGGAGCCCTCAGCCTGTCCACTGTGCGCTCCGCCCTCATCCTGCCTGTCAGAGAATCTGGAAGTCCCGTGCCGCATCCGAGGTCCCGTGTTGGCTCTGCGCTAGACGGCAAAGCCGCCCCACATGCTGGGAGGCGGGGGGAGTGGGGGCACAGGCAAAGCACCCACTAAAAATCATTACAAATTGTCTGAGGACCATCGCTGTCTCATGCATTTTGAATGCTGTCCATTCTTTTTAAAAATTTTTTTATTAGAGAGAGAGAGAGAGAGAGAGAGAGAGAGAGTATTAAGCAGGCTCCACGCTCAGTGCAGAGCCCGACTCAGGGCTTGATCCCACAACCCTGGGATCATGACCTGAGCCAAAATCAAGAGTTGGACACTTAACCAACTGAGCCTCCCAGGCGCCCCTAATCTTGTCCATACTATAAGCGAAATGGGATTGAAAAATTCCCATTAAGCTAAATGAGATAAACTGAAGGAAAAATAAGAGTTTTCACGAGGGACCCAACTTACATAATAACTTGTAGAAATTGTGAGTTATGTTTCTTTCTTAGAGTGCTTGTTCCTGAGGAGCTGAGCGAGTGGAATATGAATGAGTGAAGCTTTGAGGGCCTTTCTACTTGCTGACACTTTGGGTATCTGGCTTATCTAAATTTTGACTTAAAAATAAGATAGTCCTATCCGCCCTTCCCCACCAGTGAAGGAGGTATATGAAGTCAGCGTCTCCCAGACCCAGACTGATACATATTAGCCACACTCTCTCCCCCGTCCCTCTCTGTCTCTATTCTGCTCACACACACACACACACACACACACACACACACACACAGCTCACAGATTTTCTAAATTTTACAGAATGTGCTGGAGAATAAAGGTACTGCTCCAATTGGAAGGTTTGATTGGGACGGAGCCCGAGAGTCCCTGTCTTTTGTTCCTGCTCGACCACGGTTAATCCCCATTGGGTGGGAATAATCTGATCTGTTCTAAAGGCCCTGGGAAAACCACGGCAACTTTCCAGGGACCTAAGTTCAACAATCTTCAGTGTCTGGAAATTTTGTTGTTTTGGCCCAAATCTTTAAGGCTCTACCTCAGCATGTGACTTCTAATTCTGCCCTTTGTAAAGAATAGTAATTTATATTTTTTCATGGACACACTCTTCTTTCATAGTCTATCATGCATTTCTTTTGGCAGGAGGCGCTGTCTGCTTAGTTCTGAGTCCTCAGGGGACCCCACGCACGTCTGGGTGTAGGGAAAGCCGTATCATTTTTTGAAACAGGCTGTCACCGTGCTTGGGGTCCCTCACGGTAACGCAGCCCTGATGTGCACAGTACACTTGCTACACGCAGCTGGGTCCTCGGGCGCAGAATCACGGACGAGCCCAAGCGGACGCGAGGGAGGGCATCCCTGAGGCCAGCTGCTGCTCGTAGCTCTGACCTGCTTCCCCCTTCGGGACTGCACCCTCTTTCTGCTTCCGGACAAGGGCCAGCGTCAGCCCCCTAACCCTCACTGAGAGCCGCGAGGGCACTGGCCACCAGGGCTAGAAAACACCCCTCACCCCCTGGGCTGTTCTCTACACTTTGAAAAGCTGGCGTTTGGAATAAAAATTACATTAACAAGACAAAACAAATACGCTGGTAATTTCTCCGAGTGGGCCTTAAAACAAATTGAATGAAAACATATTAAGTCTGTTGGCTCACATCTTTATTCCTCATTATTATGTAAAGAAAGGATTTCCCTAGTATGTCATGCATGTTCCAGCATCTTAAACATACATGACATTACATCCTCAGCAAGTCTTCTGGTTTGGATTTATGTGCCTGAAAATTCATGAAATATAAGCTCTAATTATATTTTATACTTATGAAAAATTAGCTTGCATGAGGGAATTTAATTTTTATCACAGACTTCTACCTGGAAATGTCTAAGTCTGTGCTCACTCTTTCCCAAGTGACAGAGCCACACCCTCCCGTATATCCGCATGGTGAGCCTCCTAAAATAACGCTTTCATGGATGTAGGGAAAGATTAATATTTAAGATGATAAAAAATCATCATATTCTTTCTCCCAACTCTGTCCACAGCCGTTCTCGAGTTGAAACCTTGCATACTAAACACATCATCTTTGTTTCTATGTTGGTCTCAGAACTCATTGCTTTTTCTGCTGACTGCAGTGGAAAACTGGTTTGCTAATTCTGATTTTCTCAGTCTGTCTGTATTTCAGCTTGCTTCCTCATCAGGGACGTTTCCCCGAGAACGATGTAAGAGGATAATTGGCTAATCAATATGAGAACAGCATCCTGAAGGGAGTTTGGGGAACTCAGCAGCCACAAAACAGACCCCTCATCACCTTCCTTCTGCCTTTGTCTTAGAGAAATTCAAGCCCGCCTACTGCAAATTGTCACGATGTTCTAACAACGTGGGGCCTAGTGCATCATCCTGTTTGACAGAGAAAACACCTTGGAACCTTTGCAATTAAAAAATGTTTCTTTGAGGAGGAATTTATACAGGGTGGGGTTTGCTTTGAATTCCCTTCAAAGAAAGTGGAGTTACTGCAGAGAACGCTCTGTGAAGAGCTAACTGCGTCTAGGACGGTTTCACGTGAGGGTGGTGAGAACAGTCCAGAGTCAGACGTGAAAGGCTCCGACCACCAGCTCAGCGCGACGATCCGAGCAGAGGCCAGAAGAGAAGCACGTGCAAGCACCCTGGTCAGCTGTGCACCTGACACAGTCATTCTGCATCTGGTCCGCTCACGTCCCCTGCCCACGGCGATCACATCGTACGCCCAAGCAGGTTCTCATCTGCTCCCCCACTCCCCCAAACCACTCAGTTCCTCCGTAGCTGTGAGCTCCTGGGACCACCACAATGCATTCGTGGCCAATCCACGTGCAGAAGAATGGCTGCAGGAGCCAGAACACCCCCGTGGCAGGAAGGCATTTGCAGTCTGTACAATCCGACCCAATGATCAAATGAATTGTCCCTCAGAGGTGAATTGTCCAAGGCAATCCCAAGAGTCAACCAAGAGTAGCACAGAAAGGCTTCTACTTACAAATGCATTTCAGAAACAGAATGTTAAGAGATGGTTGTGTTGAAGATGGCCATGAATGTGAGAGCTCTCCCTGGTCTTGAAAGCAAATCGCTATGTTCTTCCCCATGGGCAGATCAGTATGAACTCCTAAGGATACACACACACACACACACACACACACACACACACACACATTGACTGTATACACACACATGTCGTCCATGTGAAGGACCTTGTGAAGGACACATGTGTGTGTACATTATTTAAAGCTATGTTATTTTCAGTGGGGTGAGCTATGAAAACAAGCCATAACTTATTGGGCATTAAATAATCATTTAATCTAAATTTCCCAAATCATAAGAATCTGAAAAGATATTTACCCGAAGATCTGCAAAATCTGCTATGAGAAAAATCTATGACCCTTGAATCACAACTTTCTTACCTTTAGTCTAATAAGGGAACTTTCATTTAATGAATGCAGAGTAGACCATTACAATGTATTTTGAAAATAAAATTCTCCATGCGAAAGTCTAGGTCACCTGGACAAAATAGAATTCTTACTAATCAAATTGGAATTTAATGTAATCTGAAATGAATGACTCAGATATTTCTCCCTGTTGTTCAAACAAGCAACAAGTGATAGAAAGAACATGAGGCCCAGGTAAGAAAACCCCTCGGGAGAATTGGACCGCATATCCGCCACTTACTGAGAATCGTCGAATCTTTCTGAGCCCCACTTTCTAGGGAGCACGACAGGGAAATGGTGCCTGCCTATCTCACACAATCACCGAAGATCCGACACAACCCTGTACATTAACACACCCGTTGCGGGTATACATTAGCAGCACTATTTTGTTCATGCGTAACTACAGTGAGGGAAGATCCTTGGAATTAAAACCGCTCCCTAATTCCCGAGTTATAAATAATGTCCTTCTATAGACAATGGGCTCCTATTGTAATAATCTGGGTGTCGATACGCAGTTATTTTAGCTAAAACAAAATCTCTCTTAGGGCACAATGCAGCTTCTAACAGAGGTGGGATCAACGCGTAGTGGGATGTCACTAGGAGAAATGCAGACCTCGCACCCACTCACGGGGCTAACATCAGCCTGTTTGGTCCACGTGGCCCCATCACGGTGCCCTGCTTCTTCACGTGAGACGGTGGTCTGCTCTTTGCGAACGTGTTTGTGTGTGAGCCGGCCTCCTGGCACTGTCTGGAATGTTCTCCTCTCACTGTGGCATGAGTGCTTTGCTTCTCTGTTAACTTGCACTGCCTGTGCTTCTATTCGCTAAGATAAAGGCTCAACCCATCTTGAAGGGAATCTGCTGGCCGCTCAGGGATATAATGGTCACTGAGAGTGTAAACCATGGGACAAGAAAGGCTGACTTCAAGATGGTGTCCCAGAACTCTGGTCACCAGACAAAAAAGGTACACCCGCCCCCTGCTTTTCACAAACGTATGATTTCTGCCAAATCCATTCAAGGAGTGGGTGGAGGCATCCCATATGGGGTGCTCTGTACTCAGACTGCGTTTCTCATGGTAGAGATTTGTTATCATGGCAGGAGCTCACATATGCTGATAGTGATTTTGGCACTAAATTTACCAGTAAGGTAAAATAGAATGTATTTGGGAAGTGAGGACATGAAAACAGGAAGTTGACAGACATATGCTTTTCAGAGTCCTGTTTTACTGAAGTAAACATAGCTCAGAGTCTGATGGTGTAAAATGAGTGCTTGATCAACAAAGCACTTGGCTAACGGGAGTCTTGGATCATGTATTTTTGGGGGTGTGTCCTCCAACAGAGACTTCCGTATAAGAGAAAATCTTCCGTAGAAAATCCAGGTGAAGCAGTTTCTAGATACCAGGCACCTAAAGGGATTTGTCAGGAAAGATACTTTTGCTTGGCTCAGAAACCGAGCAAAGCATTTGGTGCCTTCCTGCAGAGAGCTAGCAGTGGCCAGAGCCACAGCGGAGGCTCCTTCACACGGACCATCGCTGTTTGGTCAGAGCGACTCCTCTGACCGAGGGCTCACGGGAGAGCCCATCCGAAAGGGGGTAGATTATCACACTTTACTGCCAAGAATACTCAGTTAATTGGAGGCATTTGTCTTACAATGAAGCAGATAGTCTAACGATCGATCTTCACCGTGGCCAAACCCGTCTTTAGTGGTTCCAGTCGATTCCTTCACAGTTTACATAATAGATGATTCTAGAAAGTGCTTAGCTGGGAGCTGGATGCTGAATATGAATTCTGAATCTAGGAATCCAACAACTGATTATTTCTCTCTGAACGGGCATTTGCTTTCCAGAAATCACTTCCTTGTATACTTCAGATTCGGACCCAACGTCTGCTGAACACGAGAGCGCCAGACATCATGCTAGGCGGGCCTTGTGACTGACCACTCTGCGGCCTGCATTATACTTATGCGGCTGTTCCTTTCGTGGCTCCACCATACATCCATTTATTATGCCCACTTGCATGAATCTTTCTAGAAAAATGTCACTAGTTTTGACCTGCTATCTCACTTTTTAAAAACAATTATCTTCCAGGCATTCAAGTGAAAATAGTAATTAAAAAAGCAAACTCCATCCAGTCACATTCTAAAGCTATTTCAGTAAGGCTCTACTTTTTCAAAATATGTCACTTGGTACTTTTAAAAGTAGATTATTTAAAATGCGACCCTAAATAAGCTAAAAATGAAAGTTTAATTGTAGCAAAGGAAGGGCAGAAGCTAAAATCTGGTTCAGACTCTTGGCTGAACTGCGCACAGGTACACGCCTCCCCTGCCCGAATCCATCACACAAGCACCTGGACCACGGACACTGATGCCTGCCACGGTCGCAGTACAGACTGGGCAGAAGGAATAGCAGGGCTGCGCACCATCTTCAGAAGAAGCACAGTCAAGTTACAAACCGCTCACCAGCCTCAGCAGTTAATGACCTCGCCCCAGGCTGCACACACTCAGTACAGTGTCCATGAGGAATTTGCCAAACTGCTCTCTTTTCCAAAGTCCCACACACTGCGTTACACAGAGCTACTGTGTAATCCTCGGCACGCAGGCCCGGTCGCCAGGTCAGTGACGCTGGGTGTGGGCACAGTGGGGCTGGTGCTGCCGGTGTGTGCGCCCGGATGCACCTGCTGGGACCGTCTCCACGCTGTGGCCTGTGATGCTGCAACAGGACCAACAGTGTGGGAGCCCACACTGTAATGTACGCAGTGTGTGTGTGTGTGTGCGCGCGCGTGTGTGTGCACATCTACGCACGCAGGCATGTATGGACCTGTTCGTATGGGAGCCCACACTGTAATGTGTGTCATGTGTGTGTGTGCATGTATGCACACAGGCATATACGGACATGTCTGTATGTCTATGGTCTCTGTACATGTAGCAGTTGAGGACTACTTCATTACATCTAGGTTTCCTGGAACAAACTGTTACTTCTGATGGGGGAACATGAGTTTCTGTCCCCACACGGGACTGACGACAACCAGCTGATACCCTCCCGGCCTGACAGCTCCCCGCTCTGGCTGTCCAGCGGTCCACTGTACCGAGAAATCTGCTCCCTGGAATTCAGAGTTTTGAGGAGCTTTGAGCCCAAGGAAGAAGCAGAAGAGAAGACACCCCCCTTTACTTTCAAACACATTTGGCATTTCTCTGCAAACTCTAAGCCAATAAAGACTGTATGTATCTACATTCTTCAGAAACTCTTACTTTTTTCTAGAAAAGAAATGAGTTTTATGAAATGATTGTCTTTGATGTCATAGTTTTGCGTCTGACACTGACAGAAAATTGGATATAAAAACAAAGCCATCTTAAATTTTTTGCCCAAACATGTTCAGCGCCCTGTGCACCGCGCCTTCCACGGGTGTGTCTCGCTCACATACTGGACACCTCAGGTCAGAAACACGGTCTCAGATATGAAGCAGATGACGGATCGATGACCGATTTCAGCGGAATCCTTTCCCACCCTGACCCGTGACAAAAGTTAAAGCTTTGGTGACCAGCAGACAAGACTGACTTCAGCAGCTGGTGCCCCAGAGGGTCCCGCAAAGCTTCCCACTGGTGGGAAGGCGAGCAGGCGAGCTTCCCAGCACCGTTTGGGCCACTGTCACTGTGTGCTGGGAAGAGCATCCAAGAAGATGCGGGATAGACTGTGCACTGCCCCACATTCCCGGATGACGTAGCCAAGATAAGTTAATCGAGCGTGAGCACTGTAAAGGCCGCAGCGCATTTCAGTGACGAGCAGTCTGAACCACAGCTCGGGTGAGTCACCATCTGCCATCAAGCAGGACGGAAAGGGATTCTTTAGAACCAGGGTAATGACATGGGAGCGGTTATTCGTCTCAGCCTTGACCGGGCAGACCTAGCGAGCAGGTGGTCGGAGTGAGTCCTGAGCACCTGCACCTGCACCACCTGCACCTTCACCACACCTGCACCTGTGCCCACACCTCCACCTGCATCTGCACCTGTGCCTGCACCTGCACCTGTACCTGCGCCCACACCTGCACCTGCACCTGTGTCTGCACCTCCATCTGCTCCTGCACCTGCGTCTGCACCTGTGCCTTCGCCTCACCTGCACCCGCACCTGCACCTGCACCTCCATCTGCTCCTGCACCTGTGCCTGTACCTGTGCCTGCACCTGCGTCTGCACCGCACCTGTGCCTGCACCTCCATCTGCTCCTGCACTTGTATCTCTGTGCCTGCGCCTCACCTGCACCTGCATCTCACCTGTGTCTGTACCTGCGCCTGCACCTGCACCTCCCTGAGGACACACTGGCCCCTGTCACCACTGGACGCGTCACTACTATTTTAAAGATTACCATTCTCGTCCTCCTCCTCGTCGTCATCCTCCTCCTCATCGTCGTCCTCCTCCTCGTCCTCCACGTCCTCCCCATCCTCGTCGTCATCGTCGTCCTCCTCCTCCAGCTCCTCCTCCTCCTCTCGGTCACCTTCCTCATCCTCCTCGTCCTCCTCCCTGCGCTCATCCTCATCCTCCGAGTACTCCTCCTCCTCGTCCTCCTCCTTGTCATCCATGTCCTCCGAGCCCTCGCTCTCATAACACTCATCCACCGAGGAGCTGTCGGCTTTCACGGCGAATGGTTTCCGCTTGGGAGCAGGCTCTTGGGGCTGCTTATCCTGCGTTTTTCTTTTTTTAGCCAAGGGGCAGCCATACACGCTGTGTAGAGACAGAGAGAGAAGATCTGTGTCACTATCTTTGGAGGTTAGAGCATGGGGCACCCTGCGAGAGAGCCAGGGCTTAGTGTGAGCGCCACCCACACAGGTGTGGGCAGGGTCTTGCACACGCTCCTGCCATGCTGCAATGGCGACAGAGCTCTGGGCACCCCCTCACCACACACATATGCCACCTCCCAGCTCCTTGTCCCGGCCATCACATAGGAACGCGCACCCCATGGCGCTCAGGAGGACGGTTTGTGACAAACCTCACAATCATGCAGTCGACAACACAAATTCCCTTTCTTCAACATCTTGCCAGATATGCATTACGTGTGATGTACGTTTTGCAAGAAGAATTAGCTCATGCGCAGTATATTAACATCTTCCCTTTCTGTGAAATATGACAGTATGTTGTGTTGTGAGAAAGCTTTGGGTGTATCTGGACCTGTAGGTGCTGCAGACAAAATGGCGCCTGTAAACGAGGTGCCCATAGAAGGTGAACTGCAAATGCCTGCTGGTGAGAATAGCTGCTCAGTTTAAACTTACAAGGACAATCGTCAGTCCCAACGTCACAGAAAACAAAGTGTTGTAGGCAGCCATCCCTGAATCCTGCTGAAATCAGTCCAATCTTGGGTAAGACCCCCCAGACCAGGACCTTTCTGCCATAAAGGGCAATTTTCCAAAGCGACATTGCTAATACAGTTCACGTCTTCCCAGAACCCCCACGACACCCTACAAGGAACAAGGGGGAGGGACACAGAGGCACGGATGCCGTGGGCAGCCACTCCCATCTGTCTAAAACGAGACGTGTGATCTCCATTGCCGACTGAACACGTTGGGCGCACTCTGATAGGCTTATTTTTGGACCTGGATGTGAAATATTTATCCAGTCTCACAGGGACCGTCCAGGACATGTTTATTTGGGGAGGATCCTCGGGGCTGGACGCCAGGCCCTGCCGGATTCCGAGGGGAGAGGCACAGACACAGATGGGCGAGGAAGACCGTGTTGGGGCCGCTCAGCACAGTTTCCGTGCACACCAAACACCTGGCATGTCCCGGGCCCACAGTGAAGGGCTGTTGAATGGACAGATGCCGTGTGATAAATGTTACAATGAAGATGTGTTGAGGGCGCTATGTCCAGAGGGTCAGCGGGTCAAGGGGGCTAAGGGTCCCGGGAACGACGCTAGGCCGGGCCTCGAGGACGCTTGAAGCTATGGAAACACATTTCAAGCAAAATAGAGACTTCGTGGGGCACCTGTGGGGCTCAGTTGGTTAAGTGTCTGACTTCGGCTTAGGTTGCGATCTCACGGTTCATGAGTTCGAGCCCCACCTTGGGCTCTGTGCTGACAGCTTGAAGCCTGGAGCCTGCTTCCGATTCTGTGTCTTCCTTTCTCTGCCCCTCCCCTGCTCACTCCCTGTCTCTGTCTCTGTCTCTCTCTCTCAAAAATAAATAAACATAAAAAAACCCCCAGAGATTTGCAAAGACGTGAACATAACAAAGACCATGCTCTGTACAGAAAATGGAAATAAACATCAAACGCAGAGTTTGGAGTGTGTGGTGGTGGGACCGGCAGGACCGTGGCTGGCAAGGTCTAGGAAGGGGCAGACCAGCCTGGACACCCTCCAGAGGGGCCTGGACGGAAGGGGAAGGCGAGGCAGCTGCTGTGCTGACCTGACATCCCATGAGGTTCCTCGGAGCCTCTGCTGGACACACGAGTCCCTGATGGGTGCTGCCCCTCCCCCAACCAGACTTGGGTCCGTGGTTGAGGGGAGGGACGAGCAGGGAGGGTGCATCGTGTCTGGAATATGATGTGTGTGGACGGCTTGTGGCAGGTGGCACAGAGTGAGGGGCTGGACAGACATTCGACTTTGTACTTCAGGGTCCCCAGCTGTGAGCGCACATCTCACACGCTTGCTTCAGGGACGGATGGAAGACATCTGTAAAGAGGTCAGTGCTCAGCACGTACTCGGTGCTCATAGTCGGTGTCCGCTGTCAGACTGTCACCGTGATTTGTACCCTTACTCAGGAACCGGGTGCTCGGCAAGCACGTCCCCCCATGGTTTGGACACTTACTATCATGCTGTCTGTCACTACCATCAACACTTCCCAGACCATCGGGACCAACGGCAGGAGTGGCAGGGGTGGCGACAATACTATGTTTCTGAGAAAATTATTTCTTCTGCTTGCTTGGGTGCATCTCACACTCTAGGAAAGACAGCGCCACTCATCGGGGACCCTGGAGGCGGCTGGCACATGCTGGCGCCCGGAATGGAGGGCTTCATTCCTATCCAAGTGTGTGACTGCGGTCAGTCCCCTCTCCAGCTTGGATGTCCCTTTCTTTCTTCATCTGTAAAGTGAGGGCCCCTGGGTGATCGCCAAGCCTCTGACAACCCCAGAATCCCAGCGCGGTGGGTCATCTGCCTTTTGAAACTCAGCATCTCTTAGAATCATAATAACCAAAGCAAGAATAATACTTATTATAGTCAGAAGACAACTGAAGAGAACCTGTATTGGTCTACGTGGCCTTTCTAAGATGAAATAATCAGAATTGTGAGCTTTCTTTTGTGTGACTCTTTCCGCGGACTGGGGAGTCCGAGTCCGTGGCCTGAGACACACAGGGCAGCACCTTGGAGGCTCAGCTGCCCCCACCTTGCCGTCCACCCCCTGGTGCCCAACGACCGTGAGCTCGTGCAGCCTGGGCACCTCACCAGCCAGGCTTCTGGGAGACGGCGCTGGTCGGGGGACTTACTCACGTGTCCCGCCTGTTTGTCCCGATAAAGGATCAGCCGTACGCGCACTTGCTTCTGCCGGGCCGGCCCACAATGTCCCAGGTCACGAGGACTGTGGTCACCTGCCTGCGACGGAGTTCTGCTCTGCATCGGTGCTACCTGCACACTGGGCGCTCACCGGAACAGGGCGCCAGGTCCCCCGACCATCTCCGACCATCTCGGATTCATCCAGATCGCTGGGAAGTGACGGAAGACCAGCCGTCTGCGCTGTTCCACTCACAAAGTTCCGCTCCAGCTGGCGGTGGGGCCTCCTCCAGATGAGGCCAACTGCCCCGCGGCCGGGCTTCCCGCTCCGTCCCCCTGGCCGTCCACGCGCACCTAACTGCCTGAGGTCTCCTGGGGGCCCGCGTGCTGCTCAGACCTTAAACGGTAGGGCAGCAACGCTCAGAGCGGGGAATGTGGACATTGTCCTTAGAACAGAAGCTGCAATTAGAAATAGAGCCGGCCTGGGCTCCGGACAGACAGGCCCCTGGGGGTTTGGAAGGCGGTGTGTCTGGCCAAGAGGACATCTGGACGTGTGGGGGCTGAGCTGTAGGTCGGGGTCTTGACCCCGAGGTGGGGGCGTCTGGCTCTCGGGACAGCTCCTCCTCGATGTCTGCCCACCTGCTCCTCCAGGCACACTGGTGATGGCAGGTGCACGGCTGGCCCTTCCCCCACCCCCCACACGCGGGAGGGTCCGAGCTCAGCGGACTGTGTGGGGTTCACGTTGTTGCTCTGGTCCCAGTTCTGTTCCTCAGTAGGACAGCGGGCCTCCACCAGCTGCGTGTTTCCCACGGTGGCCGGTGGCCAGGAAATACTGGTTGAATGAACAAACCACGGTCTCCTCCATTCGTTAAAAATGGAAGCACTTGTTGGGGCATCTGGGGGCTCAGTTTACTAAGTGTCTGACTCTTGATTTTAGCTCAGGTCATGATCTCATGGTTGGTGAGATCAAACCCTGAGGCGGGCTCTGCACTGGGTGGGAACCTGCTTGGGCTTCTCTCTCTCTCTGTCTGCCCCTCTGCTTGCGCTCTCTTCCTCTCTCTCTCTCTCTCTCTCTCTCTCAAAAGAAACAAAATGAAAGCACTTATCACATCCTGTGTGATTGTGGGTTCTCCTTCACGACACTGAGAAAATGGCGTGTGTTTAGTTGGTTGTTGGACTTGAGGGCTGCAGTGTCCAATACAGTAGTTCGCAGTCATCTGTGCTAATTAACATCAACGACAAAAAAACCTAACTCCCGAGTCACACTGCTCGCATTGTGGGGGTCCGGTAGCCACAGGTGGGGCGTGGCTGCCATACTGGTGATGTCCATCAGCTCAACAAACGTGGGACAGCCATCGGGGACACAGCAGGCGTTCGTCAGACACTTGCGGAGCGGACAGCGGACGGTTAGGACGCGGGACACTGCTGGGAAGCAGAGCAGGACGGGGCAGGAAGGGCTGAGCTTTGGGAGGTAGCTCGAGATCCCAGAACTCCGACTCGGGGAAAGCTCCTTCTCCTCCTCCAGTCGCTCAGGGGAGCACATTCTGTAGCAAAACCACACGAGCCCATCCCTGGGGGACGAGGCCGGCCGGGTGGAGGTGTCCAGTGATGCCCGCAGGCGCCTCCCCGCACGCTCTGGGAGGCGCAGCTCACGGCGACCCTGGACGTCGCGTCCCCGTCTGTGGTGCGTCGACAGGCTCTTCATCTCCCGTGTCAGCTCCTAATTCCATCACTTTACAGCATACACCACATTTGGAGGTTTCAACAGATGCTTTTCTGGTTTTTTCCCACACCGGTGATCCCTCAAAGCACTAGTAATGCGGAGACTCAGGGTGACGGTGGCTCGTGTGGTTGAGCCCCGCCGAAGGTCCTCGAAGTTGCAGAGGGAAGAACTGCGTCCCGTTCGCGGCGAGCTTCCCGGGGCCCCACGACCTTGCCGTGCTGCTCACCCGCCTGGAGCGTCTCCGCCGGCGCAGCTCCTACAGTCCTGCGGTGTTAACTTGATTTAAACAATCTTGAGTCTTTGCTATCAGGTTATTCTAGAAAATTGGTTACTTGGCCGCGGTGAACACTTACATTTAAAATGTTGGATTATAGGCTCTCGGGGCTGGTTTCTATGTCATTTTCAGTGGCCTCTTACTTGAGGTTTTCATTTATCTGATTTTAATATACACAGAGGCTAAGTCTCAGTAACTGGAAAAAGGGCTTGGCGGTGTGTCCTGCTCTGGCGCCGTCTCACAGCCTCTGATGAGAGAGACGGAGGTCGCGCCTCCCGGCATCGAGGGGATGCTCGCGAAGCCTCCACCAGCTCACAGACGCGCAGGCGCTCTGTCTCATCTGTCTTTCACGGTGATACATTTCTTGTGTTGCGTGAATGGCCTCGGTTGTGCCAGGGCTAGGATACTTTTGGAGTCATGTAAATAGAATTTGCACATGATCCTGGGGCCCTGAGCTCTAATCCCAGCTCGGCGGATACGGCACGACTCACGGCGCACTTCCCTGCTGTTTTTTAACATCTTCACCAAACGAGCCGACGAAACCCTCACCACGACAGGACAGAAATGATTATAATTCCCTTTTTATGGGACAGAGACTGTGAGGACTGCGCAAGGTCACACAGCACTGAACAGAGTATTTGAGACTCCCTTGTCCCCATGTCTTGCCTTTCTGATTTCTAACGACCAAGAAACCCTGTCCCGTTTTCTTACGGGGCTATTGTCAGGATCCATGAAAACAATCGCACACCTGTTCCTCTAATGTCTGTCACACGGTGAGCAAAAAATAAGTTTCGCAGAATGAATTAGACAAAGTAGTCACTTTGTCCATTTGTTCCGACAATGTTTCACTGAGCAGCTCAGACGTGTCCCCAACCTCACAGGACACGAGCAGAGAGTTGCCTGATGGACAGGACTGGGTGGGGCAGGAGACAGACAGACAGACAGACACCTGGGATGGGTGGGCCACACCCACACGGAGGGAAGAATTCAGGCCATGTACGTGGAGAGGCGTGTGGACAGCCGCAGTGCTGCACAAACACAGTACGGGTCACACGTGTCCTTACTTCTCACTCTCGATCCCCGAAGTCTCCGTCAGGGGCATCAACTCTGCATACGTTCCAGTCCCTTAGGAACCCCTGCCTCACCTGGAGGAGCCTGTCCCGGACTTGCTCTGCCTGCTCTATGTGTCTGCCCCTAGGCCTCTGTCCCCCTGGGGGCCCCAACACCCTCCTCATGGCGACGTCCTTCCCTCCCTCCACCCTGTGCAGGGGACGCCCTTCCCCCCCGCCTGTGCTGGGTCCCCTGATTCTGGACTCCACGTCTCTGTCCTCCGCTGTCCCGAGTGGGTACGGCACGTGGTCCAGGAGCTCCTGGAGGAGGCCTGGGAAAGGGACACACGTGAGGCCCTTGCCCGTGTGCAGGTGTCCGTGTGCTGCCCACAACCAACGGGCTGCCCAGGGATGCAGTTCTAGGTTCTACAGCGTCTTCCTTGGTAATTTTGCCGTTTTCTTCCTTGTGACCTAGTTCCTCGCGATCCGGTCAAGAGGTCCAATTCTGGGGCGCCTGGGGGGCTCAGGTCATGACCTCATAGTTCGTGGGTTCGAGCCCCGCGTCGGGCTCTGTGCTGGCAGCTCAGAGCCTGGAACCTGCTTCAGATTCTGTGTCTCCCTCTCTCTCTGCCCCTCCCCTGCTCATGTTCTGTCTCTGTCTCTCAAAAATAAATTAAAAAATGTTAAAAAAAAAAAAAAGAAGTCCAATTCTGTTACGAGTTTTGATCCTCTGCGTGACGTGGGGCCCTGAGAGCCCTGCCGGTCTTTCTGGCTGGGGCTGCCCCTCCACCGGCTGGCCGCGCACCGCTCTGGAGTCCGCTCACGGAAAGTTTTTATTTGCTGCTAGCGCTGTTTTATCCTTACCGTTTGCTCTGGTTCCGGATTACTATTATTTGGATGTCGTGTTTCCTGAGCCATCTCTTGTGTTCTTATCTTTTCTCTGTTTCGCCCCAGAGTTTTGTCTTTCTAGCTGGGAGGTTCCTTCAACTTTACCTCCAATCCTTCTCTTCAGTTTTCTTATTTCTTGCTATCTTTCGTTTTTCTAAATTTCTTCGAGGTCTTAATTGTTTTCTAATCTTCCTATTTCTTTGAGAATATTACACCTTTGCAGGGAAGATTTTCTTCTTTTTATACAATCTCTATTTTCTCCTAGTTGTTTTTTTCTGTTGCATGTTTCGTTTTAGAGGCTTTCTCCCCGGCCTGATCCGTGCACGTCCCGCACACGTGGGGCAGGACTGTGCTGAGTGCGGGAGTCAGGGGCGGTGTGACCAGGCTGCTTCGCCAGGTGGCCAGCAGGAAGTGCCCGCTCCTCGCTGGCAGACGACGCACCAGGAATCCAGTGTGGAGACTCGGGGCCTCGGCAGTCAGTGCTCAGATGTCCACTCAGCCCTCTCGTCTGCCCTCCGCCTCCAGCAACCTCGGTGGCAAACTCTGTGCTTCATTCTCCCCAGAGAACAGTTCTTCAAGCTGATGGTATCTCGGGGCTGAAGAGTCGGCTCATCGGGCTCAGGGCCGGAGTGGCAGGTTGGGGTGGCGGCTTCTACGCACTCGCGAGGCTGGTTTCCCCGCCGTCGGATCGAGGGTCACACGTCCTGCGGTCCTAGTGCCATCGCTGAGGGCTCTAGGGGTTCCGGACTCAGGCTTCTTCGGGGCCGCCCCAGATCCGCCTCTTGTTAGGGGCCGGGCGTCTGTTAGATCACACAGTGCTCAGCTCTCCACTCCTTCACTTCCAAAATTCTGGTGCCGTTTCTCCTCTCCCATTATGTCCCCAGCGTCCTTCTGCCTTTAGGAACCAGACTCTTGGTCGCTGTTTTAGTGAGGTCTGCCAGGCGGCCCGAGCTGACAAGGCTGTTCAATTCTTTCTGGAACTTGGATGTTGTCTACTTAATTTTTTTTCAGTTTATTTATTTTGAGAGAGAGACAGAGACAGAGAGACAGAGACAGAGAGAATCCCGAGCAGGTTCCACACTGTCAGCACAGAGCCCGACTAGAGACTCGATCTCATGAACCATGAGATCATGACCTGAGCTCAAACCAAGAGTCAGAAGCTTAATCAACTGAGCCACCTAGGCGCCTCTGTTTAATTTTAAAGAGCTTAAAAAATGTGGCTCTGTCCTTCCTATATAATTTTATTTTTATTTTTTATAATTGGCTGCTTTTTCTTTCTTCCCTTCGTTTTAAAGTTTACTTATTTGTTTGTGAGAGAGAGAAGACATGCACGTGTGCCTGAGTTGGGGAGGGGCAGAGAGAGCCAGTCCCAAGCAGGCTCCACTCTGTCAAGGCAGAGTCCACGAACCGCGAGATCATGACTTGAGCTGAAACCAAGAGCCAGAGACGCTCACTGACGGAGCCCCCCAGGTGCCCTTCCTGTGTAATTTGAGATCCCACCACATGCCCTGGAGCACTGATGGTGGCGACCCATGCCCCCCACTCTCCTATATCCCACGCCCACCCATGACCGTTCTCTCTTGCTGACCCTTGGAGATCCACCTCGAGGTCCATCTTCTCCATAAAGTCATTCCTGACGGTCCAGAACTCAGGATGCTCTACCTTTAGGAACCCTGCACCTTAGGCAGTTTGCACCAATCTTGTAAACCACCGTATTGTGCCCTTGACTTTTTGAGATGCATTTCCCTTATCATCTCAATTCAACTGTTTTCTCCTTGGCTTAGGGACCGTGCCATATAGTTAATTATTCTCAGTCCTCGCTGTGCCAAACGAAGGAGTGGGTCTTCCATACACCTGTGTCTATCGGTCAGTATCACTGACACTTTGGGTACAGGCCCACCAGTCTTTAGACTTGATTTTACCAGCATATGGCTTTCAACGAAATGTGTGCTGTCTCCTCTCCCGTGCAAAACAACATTTACTATCTTTGTCATTTACGAGACTCGAATGTTGAGAACGTTGGGATAAAATTACCCCAAGAACCAAGCTACCTCTTGGCAGCAAGATTAGAAAATTAAACCACTATATAAATACACACAGACTTTTTCTATTTTAGTTAACAATGTCAAATGATTAATAAGGTTTCCAGAAGGGGCTGGTCCATTATGAGCCAGCAACCTGTGAGCTAGGTGACACTGCTGACTACGATAACCCCCTCGGCGCGGTGGGGTCTGGGGGACGTAGGAACCTTAGAAATTGCCAAATCCATCTTTAGACCTAGCAAATGAAGAAACTGAGGCCAAAGGGATTAAGTGGTGTGCCCGGGCTCAACGCATCGGTTGGCATCAGACCAGACTTGGGTCTGGGAGCAGCTCTTCTGTAGGGCACCACGCGGCAGAGAGGAACACCAGACGGGAGCAGCACCTCTGTGGGGGGCCCGCCCGCGCCCCGCGGGCATCTCGCCCACTCAGGCCAGGGGAGGGCGTCCCGGAGAGACCAGCGCAGGCGGACACGGCCGTCGGCTACACTCTCAGCAATGCAGCGACTTCAACTTTGTCCTTCTGAACATTCACAAGTTGACACCAGCCATCTTGTCCAAAGGGAGCCAGGTCACCTGGAACATTAGCAATGTAGGCCACCTGGGCTGCATTTAGTGCAGATGAGGAAACTTAATGCTTGAGGCGCACGAGTGACAGCACCGTTCGTGAGCGGCTGTTCCACGTGGTCCCACCACGGGCGCTTAATGCCGTGGTGACGCTTAACAGAGCAGGAACACTTGGCGCCCTGACACTACTTCACACCGGAGACGTGAAGTACATCACACCGACGAGGCCGTCACAGCTCCCGTGAGCCGCGGTCGGTAAGACGCGGGCAGAACTGAGAAGCATGCCACTTACATGATGGCCCTGGGGGCAAGCGTGTAAGGGAACGCATAGAACAAAGGGCTAAAGGGGTCCTTCTCATCTTCAAACACATGCTACAACTTTCTCCCTCAGGTGTGGCAGGACACAATACTTTGTCTTTATATGCTTGGTAGGAAATTATCGGGATGTGAAGTATTTAAAATTCTGGTAGTTGAGGGACTGAGTTGTTTACAGATTTAGTGTGGGGAGGTGGGCGGTGCATCTGAACGTCCATGGCTCATGTCTGTCATAGATGTGCATTTTATGCACACACACACGACACACATGCACACACGCGCACATGCACGCACACGACATATATGCACACATGCACGCACATGCAACACACACGCACAAACATGTGGACACACATGCACACATACACATGCACACACACGCACAAACATGTGGGCACACACATACACATGCACACAGCATGCACGTATGCACACACATGCAAACACAGCTGCAATATGTACATGCACACACGTGCACGTGCACATATGCACATACGCACGCACACACAATGCATACATACGTACGAACATGTGCACATAGACATGTGCACACATGCACACACATGGACACAGTGCACACACACAAATACATGCACACACATGCACACATCAGCACACAGATGCACACACACGCACACTCCAGGAAAAATATCCCTTTTACAGAAATTTGAAGCTTCTTACACATGCATTTTCTAGTAAGCAAATACATGAGCTCTTACTCCCCAGAGATTCTCAAACTGCTCTACAGCTTCGTAGGCACCAGGCTACAAATATTGAGCCTTAAAATCTGGTCGTTACGAAGATTACGAATGTTTTCTTCATGACGTAGCCTTGAGTTTAGCGCCCGTGGCAACGGCTGGCTGCAAGCTGCCGTGACTGCACGGCTTCATCGCGGCGCAGCCTCATCGCCAGATCCGTCTGCGCGCGGGGCCCCCACCCGGCGTTTGGATGAATCTCAGCTGAACACAGCCACGTCCGTTCGCGTTAGCCACTTCCCCGAGGCCGCGAACGTGCCGCTCCTATGGAAGCACAGAGCAGGCTCTTTATCGCGTCGACTGCCCTGCTCTCGGCTCGGCTCGGGGTGTGTACGTGACGCGGCCACGTGCCTCTGCGGGTGAGCAGAGCGGCACACCCATGGCCGTGTCTCCACCACTCCGCAAACTGCCTGCCCTTTTCCCTGCACTTGGATGACGAGAGAGGCTACGTTCTCTGGGGCGGCCGCTCTCGGCTTGAACGGGCAGCCCGCGTTCACACAGTAACCGAGTGGGAAGCGATGGGGAGCACCCTGTTGCTTTCACGTGAGCTGGAGTGAGAGCTCATGGGAAAGGTGCTTTGAGGCCAAACTCCGAACACCCACTGTGCTCTCCCCTCAGGATCTCTCCTGGGTTCTCTGACTGTGACATCTCTGTCCCGTCTACCTCCAGCTTGTTTGTCTCCGTGAGCAGGGGGGTGCCCTCAGGGGACATGCGGGTGCCCTGTGTGGCTGCTATGGTGGCTGTGGTCTCTTAGAGTTCCCAATCAGAAAGGATGTGCAGAAGTAGCTGGCGGGGGAGGCGGCTGCACGGCGCAATCACACCGCTTTATTTAGGTGTGAGGTCCCTGGGAGTCTTGTTGGCTGTGAGGTCTGTGCGCGCCCACGCGCGCGCGCGCGCGTGCGCGTGTGTGAGCCAGTTCTGTCTCTAACTAATTTCCCACATGTCGGTCTTCACTTCTTTCCCATTGCTTTGAAGCTGCTCACGTTTTTGGGCAAAAAGGAGGAGGACTGTCTTGCTGGGCACACCTGGCAGGGACCTGGGCACACCTGGCAGGGACCTGGGGGCACCAGGCAGGGACCTGAGAGCACTTGGCATGGACATGGGTACATCTGGCAGGGACCTGGATGCACCAGGCAGGGACCTGGGCGCACCTGGCAGGGACCTGGGTGCACCTGGCAGGGACCTGGGCGCACCTGGCACGGACCGGGGCACACCTGGCAGGGACCTGGGTACACCTGGCAGGGACCTGGGTGCACCTGGCAGGGACCTGAGAGCACCTGGCATGGACCTGGGTGCACCTGTCAGGGACCTGGGTGCACCCACCTGGCAGGGACCTGAGAGCACCTGGCAGGGGCTAGGCCACACCTGGCACACCTGGCAGAGACTAGGGCACACCTGGCACAGACCAGGGCACACCTGGCAGGGACCTGGGCACACCTGGCAAGGGGCAGGTCCTCAGTGTGTCTTATCTACTTATGTTTGTTTTAATGAGCACTTGGCTCATTTGCGGTGAGACACGAGATGTTTTGGTAGAAAGGCCCTAACCCTCCCGCGGGTCCCCTTGCAGCGCTGACAAGGGTAGGGGGCTTCCCCATCGCCCCCGGCACTTTGACCCCCCAAAGGGAAGCCACCTTCAAATGCAGCCGGCCCCGCCGAGTCCGCTGCGTTCAGGGTCACATCTGGGCTGCAGAACTTCTTTCTTTTTTAAAGAAACTCAGCACCTCTTCTTTTGCCTGGTGCCTCAACCCTGCGGGGGGCCTGGAGAAGAGACAGCCGCGTGCGGGGAGCACACGGGGCTCCGCCTCGGCACCGCGTTCTCGGAAACGGTTCTGCCCCTGGGCTCTTAAATCTGTCTCCTTAGTGAGTAGTAAGCAGACAAGATGCTTTTCCAAAACTGCCTACCTCTCCTCCCTGTGAGTAGAAAGAGAAATCTTAGTCGTACAAACGCAAACGTTCTGAGACTTCTTGCTCCGGAAACGAACACCGCTCTGGGGCCACTTACCATGTGCTCATGAGTGGGTCGGTCCCTCACTAGGTCTGTGAAAAGGAGGCACTGGTCAGGTCCTCAGCGCCTTCAAAAGCGTCGTCTGGAACGAGGGACCACAGACCAGGTGTGTCCGGGGCCCTGGTGGACCGAGGTGGCTGCATCGGGGACGCCCTTGCTCCCTGTGAGACGCTCGCTGGGCAAGGGGTCGGGAGGCCCCGCGGAGCTGCCTGGCTGCTCAGGCCCCTCCTCCCAGGATCCTGCGGTGTTTCCTCGAACAGTCCCCATGGCAATTCGGACCCTCACAGGCTTTATGGAAATAACAGTCTCAAAACTTTAAAAATCCCCGGCACTAAAAAGCGAGGAGCAAGGGCGGGCGTGCACAGCACAGGTCTGCTTGGGGATGTGAGCGCCCCAGTGTTTGACGGATGGCAAGAAAAGTCAATCGCGTCATATCCTCTTATTGCAAGAAAAACAAATAACAAATAAAAAACCAGAAACTGAGAAAAAAGGGCAGATCCTACAGGCCACTCAGAGACGCTCCTTGCGTGTGATGTGCCCGTGGGTCCCGGGCCGCATGCGGCACCATGCGGCCCAGACCCAGGCGACGCCCTGCGGAGAAGCCCGAACTCAGACGACCCTGCTCCCGCCCATGTCCTGCCCTTCCTGGGCCCAGGGCTTTGCCACCTGAAGGCCGGGGAGGAGAGGGCAGAGGGGCTGGCTGACCACTGCGGGGTCTGAGATCGGTCCCTGTGGAGGCCGGGCCCGGGGCTCCCCGAGGAGGGAGGTCAGCCTTTGCCTGGGGACCGAGAGCCCAGAGTACTTCCGTTTCTCCTGAAATGACTCTTGTATGAAAACGATTTCTCACCGCTGGGTGAGAACGACGGACGGGCTTCGCTATTTCTAGTCCTTCCGCCGCATCGTGAGAGGAAAACGTAGGCGCCAGCCAATAAGCCGGCGAGCCCTGTGCTGGGCAGACTGGCGGGGTGCGCGCGGTGTTAGCGGCGGCGCGGGCCCGCTCGGCCCCAGGCCTCACGGGGAACAAGGGCGTCCCCGACACCAGCGAGGGCAGTGGCCGTGCTGCCCGTGGGGGAGCCGAGGGGCGGAGCGGGGCCGCCCACCTGCGTGTGCTCGCTTACCTTCTAGAAGGTGCCCACGTGCCACGGGAAGTATTCAAGGCTGGAAATTGGAAAGGTCCGCCGTAAGAGGAGGCGTTTGGCCTCACGTATCTAACACCACAGATCAGAGTTGCTAAACTGGGAACAGCAGTTGGGCTAGTGAGTGGCCGCGTGCGAGTCCCGGTCCTCTGGGCATCGCCGGGGTCTGTTCTCTGTGCCTTTGCAGCGAGAGGAAGGACCCTCACAGATGATCTCCACTTCTTGGGCCGTGTGGCCCACGGAACCACGGAACCACAGATTCACAGCGCCGTCAGATTTCTGTCCAGCTGGAAACAAAAGGCACCAGAGAAGGACACGGGGCGCGGGTGAGAAGGCCTGAGCTTGGAGCCAGCGCACGATTCTGGTCCCTGGGACCGAGCCTCAGCGTCTCCAGCACCAGAGGGCGAGAGAGCGTTCTCGAAAGTGCGTGGGGACACCAGGCCGCAGGTGCGTCCAGAGGCCCCTCGCTCCACGAGGCTTTGACGGCACGGCGAAAAGGCCCCCCGTGGCGCGGACACTCACACTGACCCTCGCGCCTCCTCTGGTCCCCCTGCTGGTCCTGGGCCGCGAACCTGGGAACCGCAGCCCCGAGGCCACGCTGGGCCCCGCTCTGCCGCACGCCGCCGCCTTCCTCCCGCCCGTGTGCAGTCTCTCCTCGCTCTCCAACCTGCCCCTGACTGCGGTCGTGGCTCGAGACGTCGGCTCATGCCCTGCAGGCCATCCTGAAGCTGGGGCTTCGACACCTCCCTGTCGGCACCTGGGCCCGGTCCTGGGGGCTGCCTCGGTCCCCACAGGGACCCTTGTGCTTCTGTCCTCACTGGGCTCCTGCCCACCTGCCCCACCTGCCCCTTGCACGGCCCTGTCCTGGCCCCGTCCGAGTCCGCACGCAGGCGCGGGAGGAGCTGCCCTCCCTGGTGGCCGGGGCCTCGGCGCTCAGCACGCGGCTCCTTCGCTGCAGGGCCGTGACCGCTGGCTTCGCCGCCTGGCCCATCGGCCGAACGAGTGAATGCAAATGTAGAGCTTCCCCACGGGCTCCCTCTGCCCGAGCGCCCACAGCCCCCCTCGCTCGCTGGTGGGAGGCTCTCCCCTGGGAGCACGGACCAGCCCAGGAGGACGTGCCCACGTGCCTCTGTCCTTCTGTCCCACTGTCCCTCGACACAACTCCATACGGCGCTCGGGACGCTGTGTCCCACGTGCGTTTCCACCGAGCGGTGCAGGTGCCGCGGGGAGAAATGCGCCCCTCCCCTCCCCGGTACGCACCCCTCCAGGCACAGCGACATTCCTGACACACGGCGTGCAGTTATCGTCAGGACGGCACCCCCGGGGCCTTCCTCCGAGGAAGGGGCCCGATATCTTACTATGGATGGTAAACTGAGGCAGCGCCGTCTGTTCACATGTAGAAATTGCTCTACTTTTCAATCATTTTCCCTGTTCAGAGTCCTTTTATTTCATAGGTAGCTTCACCTTCCGGCATTGGGTGAGACCCCACCATGAGCCGGCATTGTGAGGGGTCCCACGGCGAGGCAGAGGGAGAGGGTCTGTCCAGGGGCGGAGGGCCATCCATTTGGGAAGCAAAGTTTCCACACGGGCAGAAGCTGCAATAATGGAGGGGAAAATGTTAAGCACGTGCTCGCCGAGGCTGGCATCGGTGACACGCTGTGGTTGACGGGCCGAAAGGAATCCACTCTTTAGAGGGACGTGACAACTCCTAGCGCTAAGTGACAGCCATCAGGCAGCGGCTAATGCGGAACATGGGCTGAACCAGGAGTTTCGTGTCCATCTGTGTCTCGCACGTGCTGGGAGGTGAAGTGAATTGTTCCAGATCCTTCTGGTAATTGGAGCCAAAGCTGGGACAGAAAAAAAACAAAAACTCTTCCAACTTCCATTTCCAAAATGTCAAATTTGGAAATCTGTGTCCGAGCCATTTCTTAGGTTAAGGTCACTGTGCATAGTGCCCAGTGCATTTATAAGTGACGTGAAAGAGATTTAAAGTGACATGGCCTCCTGCTCAGCACTTGGTGCACAACAGAGCCTACGTGGAAAGCCAGGCCGAGGCTCGAGACGGGTCCCTGCGGGCATGCCTGTCTCCAGGCTCGTCCCTGTCTCCTCCTCCTGCAGCCCTGGTCACACGGCCCTGCGATCTGGCACCTCTGTATGCGTGTGCCTCCCTGTCCGTGCCACACACCACACGTCATGGCTGCCCCCAGGTATACCTTTCTGCTGGACAGTGGTGTGTGTCGGTGGGCGCTCGGTCATCAGCACCACGGGGCATCTCTCCAGCAGTCTGAGGTGTCACACGGCTCCTCCACCTGCCTCTGTAGCCCCTACAAGCCCTGTGATTTCTGGAGGAAGCGGCGGGTGGAGTCCCCGCGTTGGGCGGAGCTCCAGCCTGTCCATCTGCTCACTCCTGCTGGGTCCCCTCCTTCTGGGATGACATTCACTGCGCCATACTGATGTGGGTCTGTCCACCTGGGGCCTCGGTGCATGTGTCCCGGGGCTGTGGCCAAGGGCAGCTGACCCAGGGAAGGCCCGCCGGGCCACCGCCAGCTCACTCCAGTCACACTCTCGGGGCGGGTTCCCAACGGCAGCACGAAGACGTGAAAGAGCCTCTGATAAACCTGCAAAGGCCCAGTGGTGACGGCAGGAGCGGGTGAGGGACTCGCCTGGCTGGAATCTCTATGCCTGTTGCCGGCCTGAATTCTGATCGTTTTAAAACCTAAAGACATTTTTGTACAATGTTCAAACCCACAACTGTAGCGATCCACAAAAGTGCTCTCAGAGTGTTCCACAGTGTTTCTTGTCTTCAGGAGAAAGAAGATCCCAATTTATAATTTAAAAATCTGAATTAAGTAGCTCTGTTCTGTAGGTTTATACATTTGTAAGTGATATAAAGATAAAAACAGCCGCACTAAGGAATTAGGCGGATGAGTTTCCAGGGCATCAGGGAGGAAGGCTGAGCGCTCAGCCCGCCTGCAGGGCGCACACAGCATCCAGGGAGCAGGTGCCGTGCAGGCGAGAGGCTTACGTGAGGCTGGTCGCAGGTGTCCGAGGCGAGGTCCCTGTTGTCAAGGAGCCTGGGGCCCAAGGTCATGGGGGCGAGCAGGCCTGGGCGTGGTAACTCACTGTCCGTGGTGTCCTCTGGACAGTCACTGTGCCGGGGACGCTGCCAGCTTGCACGTTTTACTCTAGTGACTCGGTGGAGATGACTGTTTCCTGAAGAAGACTGAAGACTAAGGAAACCAGTCTTCTGGTCGCTGGTAGCCCTGTCTGTGCAGAGACGGAGGCCATCCTGGAGCCTGCAGTGACCAGCAGGAGTCAGAAGCAATCCAGGATCGGCCTCATGCGCACAAGATCACCTCTCACGATCGCGAAGGGCTATGGGTCGCCAGAGTTTACCCAAGTGCATGGAATGACAGGGCCATGATGAACGGGCCGTCCCGAAACTCTGAGTGTTTGGCAGGTGTAGATCACTGTCAGTACTGAGCATGGAGACACAGGGCAGGGAGGGGACCAAGCTCACGCCCTGTCCTGTCCCTTCCCTGTACAAATGCCAGGACAATTTAAGTGGTTGTCCTGCTGTCCAACGGCATCATAGCTGGTGACAAGGAGATTCTCTAATCTTCCTGAAGTGAAATAACGAAGACACATGACAAACCAGAAGGAATGTGTCTGGGTGCGTTCGTCAGTCCCAAGTTAAAATGCAGAGGCATTGATGGAGGGGTCCTGCTCACTCGTCGGCTGGTGGGGACACAGAGATGCCCAGCATCTGGGGCTGTGTCCAGGGTGGCAGAAAAAGGACTCGAGGAAAGACACTGCCAAGGAACCCAGGTGACGATGGGTGTGCCCGTGGATGCACCTTGCAGGAGGTCAAGGTGACTTTCCACTTTCTCATGCGCTCTGTCCCTGCACAGACACACTTGTGCTTCAGGCTCTGGTGTCTGGTCACCCGGCTCCTCTTCTGCATCCCGTGCTTGCAGGTCAAGGCTGGGCAGGTGGTAGGGAGGGGTGAGCCGGTGACCATGAAGGAGAGGAGAAGGCAGTGTCCTTTTCTGCCTGGGGCAAAGCATCAGCCCCTCTGCCTTTGTTCAGCTGCGGGAGGACAGGCTCCTCGGCTGTGGGAGGGAGGAGGGGTCCTGGGGGCCAGCTCGCCCAGACACTAAGGGAGATGGTTCTCGGGCAAGAAGAAGGTGTGGCTTAGGTGGCTAACCGTGCCGTTGTCCAGAATTGTATGGAAAAGGCATTGTTGAAAATAAGGATCAATCTTTTAAAAACGGATCCTTTTTCTAAATAATAAACTTCTTTTTCCAATAAGAAGGAAGTATTCTAGAAACAATTATATCCCCTATTATCTGCAGTGGGATAACATTGCATCCTTCTGCTGGTGGGAACACAGATTGCTTGTGCTGGAAAGAAATTTAAAAGAACAGCTCCTGTTTTTCTGTTCTCCGACCTACAGTTCCTATGACAACACGCACCGGAGAATCAAAGTCATAAAAAGCTATCTGTAAAGATACTTATCACACACTATTTATAACATGAAAAAGTTTCAAACAACTAAATAATTTCCAACAATAAGAGTGGAGTTGGAAGTCACCCATGAAAATAAAAATATCTTTACTGATATAGGAAAAGGTTCATGTTATAATGTTCAGTAAAAATAAAAAAAGAAATACAAATTTAAATCCTGAGACAGATTTGAATAAATAGGAAAAATGCATTAAAATCAAAGAGGGGCGCCTGGGTGGCTCAGGCGGTTGAGCGTCCGACTTCGGCTCAGGTCATGATCTCACAGTTTGTGAGTTCGAGCCCCGCGTCAGGCTCTGTGCTGACAGCTCGGAGCCCAGAGCTGCTTCGGATTCTCTGTTCCCTCTCTCTGCCCCTCTCCACTCACACTCTGTCTTTCCGTGTCTCAAAAATAAATAAACATTAAAAAAATTTTTTTTAAATCAAAGAAAGGCCCCAGCAGCCGTGGTGACTGATGTCCTGGGCCAATGTCGCACAGTGAGCATAACACCATCAACCCTCAGAGAAGACTGCCCCCATTTCCACGATTTAAGAAAATGAGCATTTTCCTCCTTTACTCTAAGGCACCTCTGACTTCCTTCCGCCTCTCCTGTGAATAAAAGCCCCCGGAGGGTCAGTTAAGAGCAACTGAAAAGCAAACTCCTTTTTATCTTTCCAAGTTCAGAAGCGTTTCCAAGACCGTGGAGCCCTGCATGTGCACAGTCTTTCCCCAGACCTCACGCCAGGTGCCTGAGCCGCTGCAGCACCCGAGGGCCCCCGTGGGGACCAGAGCCACCGGACGTGCATCTTGGCCGGGGAACGCTGGTGCAAGCACCCCCCCCCCCCAAATTCTCCTCTCCTCTGCCTGCACCACACCCCCTTCTTTCCGTTTATTAGAAGTCAATTTAGGATGATTTAAGAAGTGTCTCTGGGGGTGCCTGGGGGGCTCAGTCGGTTAAAGCCTCCGACTTCGGCTCAGGTCATGATCTCATGTTCGTGGGTTTGAGCCCCGCTTCGGGCTCTGTGCTAATAGCTCAGCGCCTGGAGCCTGCTTCCGATTCTGTGTCTCCCTCTCTCTCTGCCCCTCCCCCACTCATGTTCTCTCTCTCTCTCTCTCTCTCTCTCTCTCTCTCTCTCTCTCTCTCTGTATCAAAATTAAATATAAAAAAAAGAAAATAAAAGAAGGGTCTCTGATGAAGGCCACGCTTGCCTTGGGGGAGTTCACTCCGTTGGGTGCTCAGAGCATGCACAGCCCCTTGCAGTAATCGGTGCTATATATGCTGGGCAGGCAGGAAGGGCTGAAGCTGGAGGGGACAGAAGTCCTCCGGGGTGTGGACAGCAGCCCAGGACCACGGAGCTGCGCTGGTGGCCAGTGCCGCCACCCAAGGGCCCAGGACTTGTAAGCTGTAAAGTGTTTCTCACGTAGTCCTGTCGATACTGTTGTTACTGTTACGGGCATTACAAGGCCATGGGGCGGGGGAGGGGCTCCAGCAGCGTCCCCGCGGTCTGCTGGCCAGGACCCTTCTTGGCAGCCACCATCCCGCCATGCTGCGTCCTGCCCGTGAGGCCTGCCTCTCCTTTAGCCACTTGTCCTCGGACAAAACCCCATCCGCACCTGCCCGTCTGCACCCACCCCTGTGCCCGCACCCACCCCTGTGCCCCCAACCACCCACATCTGCACCCGTCCCTGTGCACCCACCAGGAGGGCTGGAGATAGAAGGCAAGAGGAGGGGCCTGTGCCCATGTGTGGCCCCAGCAGGGTGGTGTCTCTGTTCCTAGACCCCGTGCCAAGCAGCTGCTCTCTTCCTGACAGGCCAGGTGTGCCTGTGAGCAGGACCAGACGCGTCCGTGCACCCAGTGAGCGTAAGCACGACCCGCAGGTGAGACCGCTGCTCCGGGACTGCTGGCTGAGGGGCTCACGAGGCGGTTCGAGCGCATCACTGAATCGTTATGCATTATTTACGAATGGAATTTCTTCCAAGATGCTCACTTCCCTGCTCTCGCTCCCTAGAGTTTCAGGAAATGCATCCACTTGTATGTGAAGCGTATCTCTGGCGACGTCAAATACAGCATTAGATAATATTCACAGCCTGGAGAGTGGCTACTAAATTACAACGAGTGGATCTTTTAAAGTCTGTTGAATTATACAAATGGAGTGCAGCGCTCTCCCTTAGCGGGAAAGGGAAGGCGCGTCCATCCTGAGGGTCCATCGTGAAGCCTGCAAAGGCTCAGCGGGGACTCACGGGGTCCAGGCAGGCCTGTCTGCGTGAGGGACAGCAGCACCCTCTCAGGCTCCACACAGTCTCCAGCCCATGTCCACTGTCCCTGCGCCAGGCTGCCTGGGCCCTGCCTCCCCACGTGCTCCTGGCTGCCACCCCAGCCACGGGGCAGACACGTCCAGGTCCTGGCCCTCAGATGGCACCCTGGCCTGGGGCACACGCACAGGGCAGGGCCTGGAGGGGGCTCTGAGCAGCGCTGAACCCCAGGACCCCACCTGTGAGGGCGACATGATGCCCGCAGATGGCACTAGGGGGTCCCAATGTGGGACAGGGCTGAGCCTGGAGAGGCCAGCTGCTCGGCCCCAACCCCTTCCGGACCAGGTCCGCGTTCCTTAGCTCCGCCATTGGGGCAGAGCGAGAGGCAGCAGGGTGCCGTCCCCAGCTGGGAGCCATCCTCCTCGGCCACAGGGAGGCCTCGGGAGCGAAGGTCATGGGGGCCCCAAGGGGGGCATGGTTGGGGCTGCTGGGGGGACAGCCCACTTCCCTAGTTCCTGCGAAATGCCAGGACCACATCACAGGCGGGGCCGAAGTCTGCGAGGTGGGACCCTAGGCTCCAGCCTCGTGTCTGCCCAAGTCTGTCCATCCCCGACTCTGCCCTAGTGTGTCCGTCCCCGACTCCGCCCCAGTCTCTCCGTCCCCTGAGTCTGCCCCAGTCTGTCCGTCTGTGGCTGAGACGTCCCTGGGCCACCCCCACCCGGGAGCGGGATGAGGACGGATTTGTGAGGTGGCTTCGGGTGTGGCATTTGTTATCATCCCAAGCTTGTTAGGTTTGGCTTTCAGATTCATGCCAGTTCTTGCTAGGTGCTCACACAGAAGAAATGCCTCCTTCCTGCAGACTCCCTCTGACCAGGTGTCTCGTGGGCAGCGGTCCTCAGACTCAGGACGCATCAGAATCCCAGCCTGCTGGGCCCTCCGCAGCGTCTAACCCAGCAGGTCTCGAGTGGGGCCCGAGCACGTGCTGGCTTCCCACAAAGCTTCCGGGGGGCACTGACCCAGGTCACGAAACCCTGCTTTGAGAACCCTTGCCTTAGGGGCACTGACCCAGCGTCCAGCTCCGGGGTGGCCTGACCATCAGGAGGGTGATCCGGGAGGGCTCGCGGGCAGCCGAGGACCCAGATGGAGCCCTGGAGCAGAGGAACGTGTTGGCAGCGTCTCAGAACGTTCCTCCTTGTTCTCCCGCGAGGTCCTGGAAGTGACCCCTCCAGAGTCTTCTGTCCCGTGAGGCTGGCTCGGGAGGGCTTTGCAGCGGAGGCGCCGGGGTGGAGCCGAGCCCCTGGGGTTTCCCTGAGACAGTTGATTCGGCCTTTTGTAAGCCCCGTCGGACAGGTTTTCATTCCTTACAGCTGGCGGTGCACTTAGTTACACAGAAATTTTTCAGCAAAAAGCTCCAACATCTCCCTGAACTAGAGCAGCGGTCTAGCCAAGAGAGCACATCTTCCCTCCGTCTCGCAACTCAGGCAGGAGGAGGGGAGGGTGTTGATTGTACTGTGGGGTCTAATGCTTGACGCACCACTTTCTCTTCAGGACACAAGGTCAGAGAACGAGGAGAAGGGAGTGCTCGCTCGGGTCCTCAAGGTGTGGGTGCAGGTGAGTGCACGTGACTGCTCTCCAGCACGGATTTAAGGGACCGGATCATAGTGGTGATCACCAGGCGGATCCTCCAAAATCGTTCCTTGTGAAACAGAGTCCAGGCGCTGGGAGTCCTCATCCGCACACTGAAATCTGGTGGGGGGCTCCCCACTCGGAGCTGCCCCCTCCCCCCACCCGCGCTCTCATGTGGGGACACGCACCGTGGGTCCCGCAGTGGCTCAGCCCCCCGCCCTCCTTCTTCACCGCCTCAGGAACCTGCCTGTCCGCGCCTCCCGTCGAGAACTCGGCTGCCCTGTATTTGCCACAATCCCAACGCCCGCGGTGGTCAGAACGGAACTGGGGGCCCCGCGGTGGTCAGGACGGAACTGGGGGCGAACCCGAGATGATACGTGTCGTTCACACCAATTTCTGATGAATAAACACTCTGTTGATCTTTCAAAGCCATGTTTATGTATTTTAATCGTTAGTCAAGAAACGAGACCAGGATGATAAACGCTACGTCTGGACTTGGCCAGTCCAGACTGTGAATGCCACCGAGGGTCCACGGGCATACTTACGGACGTCAGTAACTACCTGAAAATGCCCACATTCCTGCTCTGTGAATATGGAATTATGTGACACATATGTTGAATTTTGTCAACATCAAAAACGTGCCCTAAAAGGCATTGCGTGTTTTGTTTTTCAGATTTAAATGCACCGAATCAGTCACACTGAGCTCTAAAATATGTAACGAATCAGGCAGCGGCCAGAGACTGGCCCGTCCGGGCAGACGTACGGCAGGCGGCACACAGACTGCTTTTCCGGGAAAATGGCCAGGGAGCTGTGTAGTTTTTTTTTTTCAAATAAAGGATGTATTGTGACAATAAAGGTTAAGTGCCGCCTCAGTCTGAAAGGACCGTGCCTGAATTTTGTCAGTTTGCCCACATAGGACTAATCATAAGCTGTGAGCGGCGAGTCTGGGACCCCACTTGCTTTGATTCTACTTGATACAAAAAAGTCCCTAGACCTCCAGATTTTTGCCCCGTGTACAACCGTGCAAGCTATCAAATTGATATTAAAGTACATGTGCCCTAACTTCTGGTCCGTAATGCCAGTGACGAGTGGTGAGGAGAGGCATGCCACGGGGCTCACGGATGGGGTGATGGCATGCGGTGACGGCTCACAGAGAACGAGGGGGAGTTCTTGGTTCTTGCGGGTTCGCGAAGTAAGCCACCGACAGGCAGGCTTCGTGGCTTCGTGCACAGAATGTTTCATGGGCGTCCCACGGGGCGCCCTGCTGGAGAGCAGCCACGCATTAATTAGAGCATCCAGCAAACACTGCAATGTGCTCCACGCACCCAAGTGAATCTTCATTTTTCACACGCAGGGCCTTACTAATTAAAATCAGCTTTGCAATTAAACGTGGAAAATTGTGTTAAACTTTCAAGCGTAGTTAGAAAAAATGCAATTATTTTGGGGTATTTTATTTTAATGCAAATGAAATTTCTATCACTGTGACACCGGGGAGAGGGAGGCGCAGGGGCCCCTCTTTCTCTCTCTGCCTTCCTCCCTGTTTCTTCTTCTTCTTCTTCTTCTTTTTTTTTTTTTGGATCATAGATGCTCTTCTCTGTTGCACATTGCGAAGCTCCACTATCTCTCGCCAGTACCTGGCTCTGTTCCAAGGCTTTTAGTGAGTGCTCTCTGTCAAGGCATGAATAATACAGCCCCCAGGCTGTTGGCAGAATCCAAATGAGGCATGCATACATCAGGAAGCAAGCCCTCGACTTGAGCTCCAGAACAAGCTTCCGTGAAGACAGGCAATTACTCACCCGCGGCTGCCGCCATGGCAATCACACTGGCGGGTGCAGAGGTATACGAGCCGGGAAAGAATCTGCATGCGGAATGTGCAAAATAAGCCAGAGAGAATCCAATAATTTTCTAATAAAAAAGAAAAGCTACATTTGGAGCTTTTAATTTTAAAGTTTCAAGATCAATTGACTTGACTCTGAATTTCCAAATTGGGGAGGATTTAAATATAATACAGACGCCCATCACCCAGGTTTCGCTGCTTGTCGAGTAGGGCAAGACTCTGAGGCTCGATTTCAGGTCAAATATTCCATCAGAACCTTGTGCTCAACAAACATGTAATTTTAAAGATTGAAGTGAAGGGTAAATATGAATGAAATCCATTAAATTTCAGAAATAAATCCGGAGAAGTCACACAGCAGAGGAGTGAGGAAGGACTCCACGTTAGGGCCTTCCTCTGACTCTCTGTCTCTCTCATCAGAGGCTCATTCGACAATCGCTATTCAGAAAGAAGTAAATTCCAACAATTCCAAATGCTCTAGCATGTGTATAACTATTACACAAAAGGCTAAAATTCAAATTCCTCTCCACTGGTTAGTATTAATCTGTCATAGATATCGATAAATTTTTATTAGTCTTATTTCTAACTGGTATGGGGGAAATTTCTAAAACCTTTAAGAACAGTAAATTGGCCATACTTTTGGCAATAAATTTGGTTTATAGAGATATACCCCTTTCTAAACATTATTTTGCTTTATCTTTAACACAAACAATATTGCGTATCAGCATGGGGAGAAAAAACATGAATTGTGATTATAAGGCACTAGAATTTCCAATCGTAGTGAAATGTTCAGAAAGCAGATTTTTGCAGAAATGCATTGGCATTTGGCAGTTTGCTCCCATCTTAGTATCAGTTCACGCAAAGCTCTGGATTCATAACGACATCTCTCTATCGGGTGGCTGAGCGGGTACAATGATTTTAGATGAAGAGTCATGTGGGGGCTCCTTGTCACTGTGTCCCCTCCCTTCCCTGAGACGCCCATCTTTGGTTTGGGGGACGTCCAGCCTGAGGAGCCCCGCCAGCTCCGAGTCTGGCTCAGCAGCCGCGGACGCCCTGCGCTGTGGCGTCGTCACACTGCACCTTGGGCTTTGGGCGGATCTACGTGCTTCCCACGGGGCCTGGCCCCTTCCCTGCCAACAAATTCACGGGCCAGCAACTTCCTGAATTTCAAGCGTGTGGCGTCCACATATTGCATTTTCTCCTGCCACCTACCCGCTGTAGAGAGAGCTGCGGACACGTGGAAAACACCGGTTTTTCACCCCTGGGCATCTGACATGCTTACGCTCTGGGAAGGAGGTGATGGGGAGGAGAGCAGAGGGGGCTCGGGAAGCTCCTGTCCCTGAACTTGGGCTCTGACTTTGGAAAACCCACCTAAGATGGATGACCAAGAGTGAATTTCGGGTGCCTGGGGGGCTCAGGTGGTTGAGCGTCCGACTTCGGCACAGCGCATGATCTCACGGTTCGTGGGTTCGAGCCCCGCATCGGGCTCTGTGCTGACAGCTCAGAGCCTGGCACCTGCTTCCGAGTCTGTGTCTCCCTCTCTCTGCCCCGCCCCTGCTCACACTCCGTCTCTCTCAAAAATGAATAAACATAAAAAAAAAGAGTGAGTTTTCTCATCTACAAAGAAGCCCCGTAGTGGGACGCACATTTGAGACGCATGAAGTTCTCTATCTACCTGTAAGTATCGCAAATAAAAGTCGTCTGCGCCCAGGGAGGCAGAATTCAGTGGGCCGTGTGTGAGGCTGTGTGACAGTGAGGCCAAAGGAAGAGGTCAGGCTCGCTGCATACGAAGAGACGGTGTTAGGACTCTGGTTCATAGCAGGATGGTTGTTTCTGGCCCTGACTGCAAAGTCCGTGGTGTTTTCATCACACTTTTATGGTAGTAACACAAAACCTCAGGTGGGAAGAACAGAAGTCTGATCCACGTGTCCTGATACTGATGGTGCTTCTGAAGATAAGCATTTGTTATACTGATTAGCTTCATGAGAGCCTGGTCCTTAGTCCACCTTCCAGGGCACAGAGTGTTGACTGAGCCTGGATCCCTGCTGGTCAGTAGATGTCAGTTCAAACGTGTTTATCTTCGGTGCTGAGGAACTGATGTACCTCTTGCCCCAGATAGTGGAACGCTTTCATTTTTCCCATTTTTGCTTTGGCTGCCAAAAGACTCAGAACAAAGTTTAATACTCTGTTCAAACCCGATATCCTGCATTTCTGGTAAAAGTATGTTCCTGTTTCCCTTATGTTCTTCCTAATTTACACGTTTGATTCAACTTTTAATTGTGTAGTTGTACACATGTTTATCAGCCTGTTTGTGACCCGTGAACATAAATAAATGCCCGTGGGGGCACCTGGGGGGCTCAGGCAGTTGAGCGTCTGCTTTGGCTCAGGTTATGATCTCACAGTTCATGAGATCGAGCCCCACGCTGGGCTCTGCACTGACCGCACAGAGACGGCTTGGTATTCTCTCTCTCCCTCTCTTTCTCTTTGCCCTCCCCGCACTCTCAAAATAAATAAATAATCTTAAAATAAAATAAAAAAATACTCCCGAATAGATTATCTTTTGTTCAAGTACACAGTTTTTGAAGAAAGGTACACCACGCGCTAAAATAAATACTGTAACTTGAGCTCCACCCCCCAAGTTTCCACCAGGTTCTGAAATTGCAAATTCCTTTCTCAAATTATCGTTTCCTGTCACAGGTATTATCTGGTGGTTGGTTCTCCCCTGTGCTCTAGTCCCGATTTCTTACAGACCTGCAAGCCTGCCTCTACCATAATGCAATGACATCCCTGAATAAACCATTGATTTCAGCAGCTACCGCGGAAGTCGCACACAGCACCGAGGCGGGTGGCCACGGGGGGTCAGCACAGTGTATGCCCTGCCAAGTCACAGTATGGAATACGGAAAATTCGCTTGATTTTGATTTCCTCATTTTTTATGCTAAAAATAAAGATTACCTGGTAGGCATCATTTCATCACTTGGAATCAAATGTCCTAAAGTTAAAAAAAAAACCTCACAGTATAGATTCCGCACACCTGCCTCAAATTACTTTCCGCATATTCGAAGAAACAGATCTGTCCACCTACTAAAATACCTTTTTACTTGACTATGAACTGACACAATATACAAATAAAATGAAATGACATCCCTAATAAAATGAAAACACATTCCCTGAATATTGTGTTGCTAAAATACCAAACAGTGGGTAATTTCATCAAAACCAAGACCCAGGTTACCACTCTTGTCACACCGGAAGAGGCTGGGTCTCAGCCGGGAAGGACCAGCAGAGGTCAAGGCCACACCTGGGCTGTGGGACGCGTGTAGGCACTTATGTGTATAAATAGCTGTCAGAGGGAGAGACTTGGGCAGCAGGGAATCTTTTAAAGCCAGAAATAATTGAAATGTTACAGATTTGAAATAGCACCAGCCACAAGACATTAATGTATACATGAGTCTTATCTACTTCAAGAAGCACCTTTTCGGTTTAAGAAATTCAAATGTCTCCCCTTAGTTAAAAATTATTGGTAATACATAATCATCAGGGAAATGCAAACCAAAAACTACAATGAGATATCACCTCACATCTGTCAGAAACAGCTAAAATCAGCAACGCAAAAAACACGTGTTGGTGAGGAGATGGGGAAAAAGAACCCTCGTGCACTGTTGGTGGGCATGCGCACTGAGCCGCTCTGGAGAACAGTGCGGAGGGTCCTCAAAAAACCTGAAAATAGAACTACTATATGATCCAGTAATTCCACGACTGGATATTTACCCGAAGAAAACGAAAACACTGATTTCAAAAGGCACATGCACCCCTATGTTTACTGCAGCATTAGCTGTAACCACCAAGATACGGAAGGCAGCCCGAGTGTCCGTCAGTAGGCGAGTGGAGAAGGACCATGCGGTGTATATACATAGGAATACTATTCAGCCACAAATAAGAAGGTATTATGCTAAGTAAAATAAGTCAGACAATAGGCAAATATCACGTGTGGAATCTAGAAAACAAAGCAGATGAACGAGCAAACGAAAAGCAGAAACAGACCTCTACACACGGAGGACCAACCGGTGGCTGCCAGAGGGGTGTGGGGGGGGAGTGGGGAAAAGGGGCGAAGGGAAGAAGGAGACCCAGGCCTCCGGTTACGGAAGGAGTCAGTCACGCAGGGAAGACGGTCGGCGATACTGTGGCGGTGTCGTACGGGGACAGGCGGTGGCTACACTGTGGTGATCACAGCACAGCGTATAGAGTTGTCGGATTGCCCCGCTGTGCACCTGACGCTGATGTGACACTGTGTGTCTACTGGACTCAATAGAAAGTTATTGAATACATATAGACATCAAAAATAAAAGTCAGCCTCATCGATACAGCGCTGACAGTCTTCTTGAGAAGCGGCTTATCTGGTCACATGAGTTTCCAATGGTAATTAGTTTTACGTTACAAAGTCTATAAGTATCTCATTTTACAACCGAGGAAATCGAAGTCCATAAATGTTAAATAATTTGTCCAACGCCCTCGCTGACTAGCTGCGCCCCGGAAACTAGAGACTGTGTCTCGTGCTGGAGAAAAGTTCTTTGTCCACCGCCACCACTTAACTATCTCTATGAAAATATTAGAGATTCTCATAATTATGTAGATTATGACTCATGATAAAAATTATTACATTATCTTAAATTCAGTTAAAAAATGGGTTGAAAAATTGTCTAAAATTGGATGCTTCTGTGACCCTTCTCTCAAGTGCCAGCCCTTCACTCCTAAAGATTCGCGTGTTCCGCGCTCACACCCGCATCGTGTCTCAAAGGAAAATGAAACCCAGTGGTCCTGAGGCCACATCCATGCCAAGCGCCATAGTTCTGCGCGGGCAAGGAAAGAGACCTCACAGGCAGGTGTGCATGTGCATGTCACATGGGGACACGCGAGGCACCACTTGATGCATCTTGGCTAAGAATGTGTTTTAAAGGATTCTTTGGAAACTTCATGCCTTTTTCTGAAAAACCGTGGTGATGAATTATGTCTAGCTAACACCGAATACACACTTTTAAGCCAAATATAATCATTTCTTCTGGTAACAGTATGATAAATTTTAACTATTGACTAATCAAGAGAGGAATAAGGGAAAACCTTGCTTTCATTCATGCCTTGCTAACCTGTTTTTCATTGAAAACATAAGCAATGTTGTCTTCAAAACTTATAGATTAAGAATTTACATATATGCCCCTTTATAAAAGAATATACCTTAAATAAACTATTTAACTTACATATTCAGTAATTTACTATAATATACAATAACAACATGGAAATTGAATTTAGGTTTTAAATCACCAAATTCCCTTAAAACGACCTGTCATTCATTTGGTGTGTAGAGAAGTCTGATAACCATTTCATCATGGACGCTCATTAAAATTTCCCCTTCTCCTGAAATGCTAGCATGGGGATTTGGGGAGTAATTTGTAATTTTTCCCATGATTTTACTGAAGGACAATCAAAATAATTGCTTGATTTCACCCATAAATTAATGTTCAGCTGTAAAGGAAATGAAACGTAAGGCATTGAAGGCAGGTCACCCTGAAGTGTTTCAGGCACACCTGGTCGAGGGTCTGAGCTTTCATTATGTGCGCTTCCTTCTTGATGATTTGTTAGGATGAACGACCTTAGTCCTCGCAACCTAATTTGTGAAGAATTAGCTAAAAATTTATTATAGCCTGTAAACATCTCCAACTCCTCAGAGCTGAAACCTTCCACTGAAAGGCAAAGCTGCATTAGTATCACAGGGAAGGAATTCCTTATGGAAAAGTAAATCTAAAGATTGGTCTCTTCATGGCTCTCAGCCCTAGATGCGGAATACATTTCTGCTGTGATGCGTTTTTGGCAATAATTACCCAGCCACCTGATCTCCTGGATGTTCACACCCAGCGCCGCCACGGACCTAAACCCCAGTATTTACAAGAATAATATAATCATTTAAGCCCCAAAGTCTCATTAGCGTGATCTGTCCTGGACGTTAATCTCCTGCTGGAACCTCCCCCAGCAGCTGCCCAGGTGCCCGCCTGGGCTTCCTTTCCCAGGACAGTTAAATTATGGAAGCTGAGTTCCTGCAGAAAGATCAGGAAGGTCATACTTTAATTTACCGTCCGTGACTTACCGCCCTGCAGCTACCAGAATGAGCAAGCGGGCAAGGACAAACAAACCGCCTCAATGAAGCAGAGGGAGGCTCTTAGCAGGCTGCCATGTGCGTGTGGGAAAATGAGTTTAAGGCTGGTCTTAATTTATGTCATCTTATGTTTTATCATAAATTCTGCCCACCCTCTGGGACCCTGACTGAGAAACCAAAGGCTGAATTCACACTGGAGGAGGGGAGGAAAAGACAACACTTGCTGTTTTCCAAGAACACCCCCCACTCATTTTCGTCCTTGGGTCTGGGTCCCTAAACAAGCCACTGTAGACCAGATATAGTGAAAAAGGCAGCCGTTACCTTCTGTGTCTTGCATATTTGCCACTGACGTGACCACTGCCGTCACAGCCGGGTGTGGGACAGCTGCAACAGGAAAGAGGTAATTTACACGGGGGCCGCGCCGCAGGAGGGTGAGACCGAGGGCTTCGGTGGCACGGGGGTGGGGTGGGGAGGACACACACGCAGACAGAGACAAGGCAAAGTCTGGAAGGAGGGGAACAATTAGAGGTGCTTTTTCTCAGCAAGGCTCAGGGGAGGAGCCTCCGGGACAGCAGCAGGGCAGGACCCGCCGCCGAACCCGGGATGGGGGAGGCGCTTGCCCATTAAAAGGCACCGGTTTTCTAAATCACCATTGGGTCCATTTTGCCCACAGAGCACTGACCTGAAGAGCTCCTGTATGGCCGGTTCCACGGGAACTGCAGAGAGATGGAAGCAGACAGAAAGTTACCATCTACCACTCGTCCCCTCTCCCACAGAAAGCTACCAAGAGTGTGGTGTCAGAGCAGGGATCCAAGTGAACCTCGCACACAGCTCCGCAGATGAAGGGGACCCGGAGCGGGGCCTCTAGGGTCTTGGGGAAGTGCGGACATACCTCGAACCCCTTTGGACCGTGTGCGATGACGCTTCTCCTCGGCGTCCACCTCCATCTGCGGAGAGACGATTAGGTGGTCAGCTCGGTCAGCAGTGCATGCGGCCGAACACGGGCATTTTAGTGGCTTGGGGGCAGCCCTCTGGGAGAGCGACATGGGAGGGTAGGGAAGCATCAGGCAATCTATGTTACTTAAAAAAACAAAGCAGACCTTGACCTTGTAGGGAACGCTTGAGCGGGAGGCCCGCCCTCTGTAATGGGGCAGCCTGTTTACCCTTCTCAAAGACTGATGGGACGCCTCTGGGTTGATTCCGAGTTGCACTTTGAACCCAGAACCTGAGAGCCGTTACATTGGCAGGAAGATTCACACGTGTGGTCTGGAGTCTCCTCAGAACCCAAAGTTTAATCCGGTCACACAGGTAAGACAGGAGGAGGTAGGTGCGGCTGGACATGTCTAACCCGGGGGCTGACGCCATGTCATCTAGTTCTGGGCATAGTCACCATCCACACTGGTCTGAATCATTAGGATGTTTTCCAGGGACAAGGCCCTCTGCTCATAGTGACCAGCCCGTCTCACAGGTCAGAGATTACAGAGCATTTTCATGTGTCACCATGTCTGAGTCTCACAATTTTCTAAGAAATGTATCTTTATGTCTACTTTATAGATGGAACTTGCCCAAGACCATCTAACTAGGAGTCTTGGTTCAGGGCCCTGAATCCAAGCCCCCTGTCCCTACACAGCATCTTTCTTCCTTTCTTTCTTTTTTTTTTAATGTTTATTCATTTATTTTTGAGAGAGAGAGAGAGAGAGAGAGAGAGAGAGAGAGAGAGAGAGAGAACACAAGCTGGGAAGGAGCACAGAGAGAAGAAGACACAGAATCTGAAGCAGGCTCCAGACTCCGAGCTGTCAGCACAGAGGCCAACACGGGGCTCGAGCCCATGAACTGTGAGATCATGACCTGAGCCGAATTTGGACGCTTAACCGACTGAGCCCCCCGGGCGCCCCTGCACATCATTTTCCAGCCAAGAGACCAGTGCTGGCTGGGTGGACGTGCACTGCTGTATTGGTGCCCCAAGCACTTCCACATGTCTGGATAATTTATACACAGCGAAGACGCACAGTAGGAGAATTTCGCTCAACAGAACAGAGGGGCCAACGGGAGGTGAGCGGTAAGGACAGCAGCCCCTCCGATCATGAGGACAGGACATCTCAGCCCCCATCTGTGACGTCCTGGCCCACCCAAGGCACCTGGAGGCAGAAGACTGGGGCACCAAGTGTCCCCCACGCACACAGTTCGCTTCCCCGGCAGTTCAGGACGAGAAGGTCCCGGTGGGGCACAGAAGGGTCGTCGGCCAATGTGCCCGTCAGGCTCCCGCGAGGGAGAGGGCAGGGCAGATCTGCCGTTACCGGCAGCGGCTGGCGAGGCGCGGCTCTCCGCGGACGCAACACTGAGGCTCGTGACACGCGCTTCCGAGTTACTGCTCTGCCGACCGTCCCTCGTTCATACCGTGAGCCGAGGACGGCAGCACGTGAAAACCACATCATAAAACATTTAACGAGCGTCGTGTCTTTTAATGGAAGACGCGTGTGTGCAGATGTAGGATTGTGCCAGATTCAATAAAATACGGATCTGAGAAAGCGAGCAGCCAGCGTGAGGCCGGTCACCGGGAAAAGGCTTGGCGCGGAACCCTTCTCGACCTAAGACCCGTCCGAACAGGTGTTGAGACAAGAACAGATGGGGTTTTGAGCTTGTATGGAGGCCGCAGAGACCCAGTCGCTGGTGAAAGAGTGAAGGAGTGAGTGGGTGTGCTTCCTGGGAAGCCAGCCGTCACGCAGGGGCACCAGCCAGGTCGGCACGGACGAGCGATCGTGGTGCTCCCAGCGGGCTGGGGGCCGCGGCCGCGGGGAGAGTGGGGCGCGTCGCGGGCCTGGCAGACCCAGAGGGGTCCCTGCTGCCCAAGCGGGTGGAGAGCTGCTGCCTATTCTTGGCATGGGGCGGGGGTGCCTCAAGAGTGCAGAGTAGAAGACAATTAATTTAGCAGAGGGGAGGGCATGTGGCGGAAGCAGGGGGAGGTCAGCAGAGACGGACGGCGCCCGGAGAAGGGGCCCTGTGATGCTGGCCCTGCCGAGGTGGCGGCTCCCGCCAGGAATGCGGCCGTCCGGGGAAGAGAGACGCACGAAGAAGAAGATGGACGTGAGGAACGTTTCAAGGAAAATCAGCCGCGATGCAGGCGTGTGTGTGCCTGCATTCCCGCCCTTCATCTGGCATCACAGCCCGGGCACGGGGCGCGGGACCCCGGACGGCAGGCTGTGCCCAGCCCTGTGGGATGTTAGCAGAGCAGGTCGGGCCCTTGTGACACGGAGCAAGAGTGCTGATGTTCCGGAAGGTGATGGAGAACATACCGGGTCACATTCTGCAGAAATGCCGTGTTTCCTGCCACCTTGTGCGCCTGTGGTAGGACTGGGGTTGCAGCGATAATGGGGTGAAATCCTATTCTTTAAGGAATTCAAAACTGAGCAGACAACCTGAAAGCCGTCCTCACTGGGGATGGGGAAGTTTGGACGTGCTGCTTCCAACCCATGCTGGGGGGGCTTTCTGGGGAGGGGTGGATTTGATCTGGGTTTTAAAAGTGAATTGTTGGGTTCAAGTTAAAAGTGGGCGGGGTGCTCGTGTCCCAGGCAGAGTGAACGGGACGTACAAAGACCCGGGGGTCTGTAGGCATGGCGGTGCCTTCAGGGCCCCCGAGGAGGGCAGGGCTCAGGCTGCCCCATCCCCTCCCGGAGCACGTGGGCCGCTCACCCTCATTCCTGACAGTCAGGCTCTGCAGTGTGTGATGGGAAAACCCTCCTGTAGAAGCCGCTGGCCGTAGCCTAGGACAGACCCTGTTGCCAAACGGGGTGAGGCTGGCATCCCTCTGTGGGTATTAAATGGAAAAACTCGGCCTCCTTTGCTAATTGCTCATAGAGTTGTATAAGGAGTATTTTAGTTTTTTACATTTAAATTCTTAATCTGTAGTTTATATATAGAAGGACCATCTTATTTCCTTCGAAGAAGTGAAGTCTGCCACCAATCACGTGTCACAGGAACAGCGCTTTCCTGCCCCATGACGGTACGCCTCTCGCCGAGTAAACCCCAACCACCTGGGCCCACCTGGGGCCATCGAGCGCAGTTCTTGTACGCGTTTGTCACAGCGTTGATCCTGCTTGAGTTTCAGTTCAGGGCTCGATGGCACGTTCTGCGCGCTGTCAGGGTGACTCAGGGTAATTTAGCAAACGTACGGGAAGCACCACGCACGGGGGGGCTCCCCTTCTTTCCCCTTCAGCTAGTGACCCCGAACTGAGGAGCTCAAAACGGCTGTAAAGTTTACGTGCGCTCAGATGTTTCGTGCGCAAGGTGCCGGCGAGGTTCAGGGTCAGCGGAAAGCGTCACCCAAAGTCCGAGGAGCGTGTTCGTGTCCTGACGTTCACGCCTCCAAGCGTGTGGTCGAAGGCGAGCTGACAGCGCAGCTCACACGCCTGCTCCTTGTGTCCCCCGCGCTCCCCCACGGCTGGTGGCCGCAGCGCCCACAGGGCTGTGCTTCCGTTTGTCCCTCTCGTTTCTCTGAGGCCTGACCTTCAGGAGCCTCAGCGGGTGACGCTGCGTTGGGGTCCACCATGTCTTCCTTACATCTCAGGGCTGCCCCTCCCCCGGCCACGAGCGGCAGCCCTGCTGTCACAGCGTCACTGCATTCCCCGCCCTCGCCACCAACTCACATCTGCAAAGCGGAGCCTCAGAGCAGAACCTTAGCAGGAGTCGGGAGCTCATTTTTAAGATAAGGAGAGGTTTTCCCTAGGAGTTTTAAATGGTTTTATTGTTAAAGAAAAGTCTCAAACTTCAGACATTTACTTTGGAACTAACGAAAGCTCCCACCCTGAGTCTCCGAAGAGAGAGGGAGGGAACTGCTTTATCACACGGGGACCTCGCCCTGGATTCAGGGCTGCTCGCCTGACTCCGGGTTCCCCTGGGGCGCCCCCGCCCACAGTGCACACTGTCTTCAGGGTGAGCCTCCGGGAACACTCTAGGACATTAACGACATCAAAACCTCACCGAGGCTGCTGGTCAGGCTTCGGCGCCCAACCCCAGGGAGGGGCGCAGGGGTCCCTGCTCCGTGAGGGCTCCCTGCCGCCCACCCTGCGCTCCGCACACCGGCGACCTGGGAAGGACGGGGTCGCGGCCTCCCTGGCGCGCAGCTCGCTCTGACTGAGCCCCGAGCTTCCTCCCCCAGAGATGCCCCTCAATTATTCAGGAAGCAATTACCCATTTCGTCAATTAGCCAGGCCCTGTCTCACCTCCCGCTGCTCAGCACCGGCTCCTTTCACTGCTCATTAGCACCGTCAGGAGTGGGCTGCGCGCGCAGAAGCGGGTTCAGTTACTGAGCGGCGCGGCAGGTGACAAGGTCTGGGGACGCCGCTGATGAACAGACACCAGAGCGGCCGCAACATCAGTGTGCAGATCGAACTGCGCCCGTGCGGTCCGAGCTCTTCTGTTCCGTGAACCCTTGTCCCCCAGGCAACCGAGGCCCGACGGACACCGCCTCCGTGTCCCCCTCGGACGCCTGGAAGTCTCGGCTCATGAAGACCCAGCCGTACAGATTGGCAACGGTCAGGAATTATATGCTGTTGTCACCCTCGAATTGTGTTTAGAATAAATACTATTGCAAATAAGGGTTGTTTCCCAGGGCGCCTGGGGGGCTCCGTCGGTCAAGCATCTTACTTCGGCTCAGGTCATGATTTCAGGTCAGTCAGGCTCCGTGCCGGCAGCTCAGAGCCTGGAGCCTGCTTCGGATTTCATGTCTTCCTCCCCCTCTGCCCCTCCCCTGCTTGTGCTCTGTCTCTGTCTCTGTCTTCCCTCTCGAAAATAAACATTCAAAAAAAAGTTGTTTCACACAATACGACTAAGTGTTCTGCTTTTTAGTAAATTCAATGTGGTGCAAATCCATTAAGTTTTGGGATTTCTGTCCAACATTTACATTAAGTGACAGGATGGCCTGTTGTTAAGGAGTCGCAAAGTCAGGAGAGATGGAAGGGTGCCCAGCTCAGGCCTCACGGTTTGCAATGGTTTTGATTTTAGGTCCCCAACCTCACAGGATGGAAACGAGGAAAAATTAGGCAAATAAAGCAGGTGGAACAGCCCTGGTTTGTCTGCCCCCACTGTCCTCTCCCTTCATAATCCTCCTCAGCGAGGACTATAACCAGCAGGTCGCCCTCCGGGGAGGGCAGCCCATGCCCGCGGCCTCTTCACCCTGACTGATCCCGGGGGATGCGTGCGTGCTTGGTGAGTGGAAGCTTGGGGCCAACGGGGTGAGAGAGAATAGGAATTATCTGGGCAAAGAAGAACGTGAGGGAGCAGTCATGCCCCCTCCCCCCACCCGGGACCACGGCGCAGAGCGAGACACAGTGACCCGGGGAACTGATGTCTGCTGCACCAAGTCATCCACTCACTTATCAGGGACGGAGTGTAGGACAGCACAGAAATGAGCATAGGTTTTTAATGTTTATTTATTTTTAAGAGAAAGAGACAGAGCACAAGCAGGGGAGGGGCAGAGAGAGAGGGAGACACAGAATCGGAAGAGACTCCAGGCTCCGAGCTGTCAGCACAGAGCCCAATGCGGGGCTTGAACCCACGAACCACAAGATCATGACCTGAGCCGAAGTCTGACGCCCAACCGACTGAGCCACCCTGGCACCCCAGAAATGAGCATTATTTGAGGGTCGTTTAAATGAGATTTGGAGGCTAATTATGTAGCAAACTTGTGAATGAGTTCAAGTAGGTGTTATACACAAACATTCAGAGATTCGTTAGGAAAGCGTGGCGTGCCGGGGCCTGACCATGACGGAAACGGAGGGAGGCTGCACCCTCGCTTTGTTTGTGGATTCCTTGTCATCAAGCCCTAAAAAGGCGGAAGAGATTAAGCATCACATCCAGTTAAATGTTGACCTTGAAGTGTCATGCTCTTCTCGGACTCCCCTCACCCACCACGGCTCTCCCCTAGCTGTTCCCCGGATCCAAGCCTGGAACGGTGGGCACAGACGCCCCGCTGTGTGGCGGGAAAACGCGGAGCACAGAGAACAAGCAGGTGAGTCTGTGACCCCCTGGGCTTTTTGTGGTCTTCAGAGAACCCTGGAAACTCCTCCTCTATGCAATGCTGTGGGCACAGCCGTCCGCGGCGGTGGCAGTAGGAGCGGGGGGAGGGGCCACGTCTTCAAAAGAAGCAGTATGGACCTGGCCAACATTTACGCCATCTCCTAGGGCAAAAGCAGGCTTTAGCGCCAAATTACTGGGACTCTGGGGACAGGGAGGACGTTTCTGGCACACCTAGATAGGACAGCTGAAATCACAGCAGCCTTGGAAATTTGGGAAGCATGCTTGCTCTCAGGGCTCACGACTGGCATCGGGTGAGACGCTGGTCCGGGACCATCAGAGAAGGCTGGAAAGTCACCCTTCTGGGCGACGCTGGCAAACGCTTAGTAAACTTCTGCTTCAGGTTTGGGACTTAACACTTTCAAAATAATGCAACCAACCCTAAGACAAATCCTAAGGAAATAGCAATCAGTGCAACAGCGGTCGGCAATGACAACGCCCGTGACAGGAGCCCTTGCCGGCAATCTGTCATCCTGACACCGTCACTTGGAGAGCAAGGTGCTGGGGATGCTGCTGATTCAGACACCTGCACACGGGGGCCCCATGCGGACCCCTGAACCCCGTGCGTGGACATTGACCCTCTACTCCAAGGCCTGTGTGTGTTGGGGGGACAGGGCTCGGCTCAGCAGAGGCAAGAGCGCAGCCATAAGGAGTTCGCTCCGCCCCAGCCTCTGAACGTAGGAAAAGGAAATCGTGGGAAAAGAGAAGACGATCTTATTCTTGAGGCATGAGGACAGGTGACGGGTGACATCTGGGCTTTGTGGTTTCACGAGTGAAGGAACAAATGAAGGAAGGAATTACAGGGAGCAAGGGTTTGCTTGGTCAGCTCCACTGTTTAATCACTATTGATTAATAATTTTTTTACGGCTTAGAACTTTGTGATACCCATGCAGGGCTCACCCCCCTCGCGGCTAGGAGACGCCTCTGCTTCTCTGTGAACACGTGGGGCGGCCACGGCCACGGGGGTCTGCATGCGTCCACCGACTTCACGTCGGGGGGTGGGGGGGCCACCTAGGAGGATGGGGGTCGGCTGCCAGGAGCCCCGGGATGGCCTCCTCACAGCCACATGGGGGCCGGGGACCTAGTGCTGCATTGGGAACCAAACCCAAATTTCAAAGGCAACTTCAGGGAGACGAAGGTGGTGATTTTTAACAAAATGACTCTGAGTGGTGTCACTCACATTCGGGTGACGTGGCCACGTTATATCCATAAAAAATACACTTCCCAATTTATATTGTCCATCACGACCATGGTGCCGCCTGGCACCCCCAGGTGGTTCTGGGGGACAGAGCTCATGTTTCGCTATCATTTACGGTCACAGCGTGGTCTTTACTTTCAAGTGCGGGACAGTCAATCAGGGATGGTGACTGTTTCTGGAGCTTTAGGTGAAATGCCACATCAGGTGCCTTAATTTTTGGTAAAGTCGCTATGGGTGTTTTGGCCCCCAGTGAAAAACTGAGAAAAGAAGCCGCATCTGCACTGAAGATGGGGTGCTCTGGGCTCAGCTGTGCTCCTGACTGTCACCGCATCCAAGAGTCAGAACGCAGGGCGTGGGCGGGATGGTTCTCCCAGCCCGAGGGCCTGGACTCGGGCCCAGAACGGTTCTCTGGGCTCAAGGTGCCCAACCCTTGGAGCTAACACCTACAGATCCGTGGGCTTTATGTCCAATTCAGCATCTCTGATTTTTTTGGAAAACTAGGATGAAATGGAAACGTTGCACTCGGTTTCTGTCGGCCACAGCCGGCGAGAGCGGCAGGCTTCATACGTGGTCGCCGCTGCCCGAGTCCTTGTCCATGCCGTGCCCTGTGGTGGCAGCGGCCCACCGTGGGCGTGACGGTTCTCTCCATCCGCCGCAGCAGCTTGCTGCCTCTCCTGCCCCTGCCCGCCACTGCCTGCTCTGGGGGACGCCCGAGTCCCCGAGTCTGAGGAAAGCATCGAAGTCCCAGGGCCCGGAATGTCACACACGTCGTCGGATGCCAGGGAGTCGCATAGAGTCGGCTGTTCCCCTCCTGGCTCTCAGACCCGGGGCCGTCGGCGGACGACTCGGTGGGCAGCGCCTCTGGGGCGTGCGGGGAGGGCCTTCGGACTGTCTCTGGGTTTGCCTTGCGGGCTGCAGCCAGGGAGCGAGATCACACAGCCGGCCGGCCGCACAGATGGGAGGACTGGCTGAGTCCGGGCCGTCTGTGTCACAGTGTCCCTGGCCCATCTCCGCAGACGCAGGTGGCCCATGGTGCCACAGCCGGCTCCACGTCTGCTAACTGCATGAGGCCGGGCCGGGTCCTCTGTGGATCACGGTTCTCTCATCCATGAAATTCCTGCTTATTCTCCTGGGCGGCTGATAGGCTTGAATGGAATGACATCATGGGACAATCTAGCGTGGTGCCTGGTGCACGAGAAATGCTTCCTTCCTTCCTTCCTTCCTTTCTTCCTTCCTCTATTTTCCAGGTGTGGTGCGTGTCCCCAAGGGCGGGCAGGGGAGAAGCTCCCCACATCCAAGCTGTGGGCACACGTGTCACTTGAGATGCAGGGGGGATGTTGTGCTCTCTGTAAGTTTAATCACCTTCGCTGACACCAGCATTTTATTGGCCTCTGAGAATGTGGACCAGTTCAGTGGTGCACAGCTTCGGAGGACAGTCTCTACAACGACCCAGGGCCAGATCAGTGTGTGCGTGTGTGTGTGTGTGTGTTGTGTGTGTGTGTGTCTCGGGGACTCGGGACGACCTCCCTCAGTCCAGCTAACATGTCATCAGGGCTGGAGACACAGCATCCCGAAGCCAGGCAGGAGGGCCGCCAGAAGCCCGGAAACGGGGCACCGCACCCAGGGTGGCTCCCGGGGCTCCCAGTGCTCCAGGAGAGGCTGGTGGGTGAACCCGGCTTGGTGCCTGGCCCAAACGGTTGCTTCACAAACACTGGCCAAGTTGTGCTAACTAAAAATGTCACAATTCCCTTAAAGGTCACGTGAATGTTGGGCAAACTTTCTTGGAAATGTGGAAAAAAGTTCTACAGAGTACAGAGAAGGAAAAGACAAGTGAACTACTTTCTAGAATGGAATATTCCTACCCAGGAAGGGCCGTTCACAATACTAAGTAAAGAATGAATATTCAAAACAGGCTAGGACCAGTGCAGTGACTTGGAGCTGGAGTTTTCCCAGACAAGTATGATCAGAAATGAAAACCGTCAATCTCAGCCCAAGAGGCACCAATAACGTCAGTCTCCTGCCGGGTCGTGGCACGGTCAAGGTGAGCTGGCAGGGCCCCCGCCTGTCCCGTCCCCTCGGGGTGTGGAGAAGGGCAGCCCGTGTCGCAGTGGCTCCTGGGGACACACTGTGGCAGCGTCCCCCACGCCTTCTCCTGTGTGGCAGCAGATTACAATTTACAAACTACTTACAGACCAGCCGGTTGGTTTTGAGAGCAAGGCCTTTCTCCCCTGGCTCCTCTGTGTTCGTGCCAGTTCTTGTAAACAAAAGACCCTGAAATGGCTGCCAGATCAAGGAGGACAGACTGGCAAACAAAACACCGTCATACACGGCCAGCGCTAAGCTAGGAGACGGCCGCGCGGCGCGGGGCAGCGGCTTGGGTCCTGGAGCTGAGCCCCCGGGGCCAGGTTCTCGTGTCCCGCAGCCGCACGACCTTGCACAAGGAGCTAACCTGGTAACCTGGGCGCTTCCCGGTCTCTTCGTTCCCGCGTGGAGCCCGGGGTGTTGGCAGATCAGAGGACACAGCTTCGCGAGCGCTCTGGGAGGAACGGATCCTAAGTAACTGAAGAGCGTTAGGGTGAAGGGCCAGGTGTCCCCTGAGCAGCCGTGCCGGGTACGGACCCCGGTCCCAGCTCGGGTGCCCAGAGCCGCGTCTCAGCCGTGACACATCTGCACAGCAGCGTGGTCAGCTCACGTCTTCCACGGGCCGCACAGGCGAAGGCTGGCTGGCGAGGGGGGCGGCACGTGTAGCCTGGTCTTCCTGTCAGGAGGTCCGCACGGCCACCACCGTCCTGAGCAGTGTCCCGGCTCCTCCCTCCCAGCAAGAGGGGACACCCATGCCCACCTGCCTGGTGTCTGCCTTCACCCCATCCAGCCGGTCCCCCAGAGAGAAGTCTGCCTTCAGGATGCTTCTGGCCGCCCCCACGTCCTGACCGCGAACCGTGGGGCCGTGCCGCATGCTCTCTGCGTCCCCTGGGTCCCCTGGGTCCTGCCTGGCAGCAGCCTCTGGGGTGGTGCGTGGCAGCGGCCAGGACTAACCGTGCCGGACACACACCAGGGCTGGAGCTCACGTCTGATTCCTGCCCCACCGGGGATCTTGATCTCAGAGATTACTTCCCTGTCGGGGCGGGGGGGATCCCTTCTTTCTAGAATGTTCCATCTGCTCCTCTCACCCGGCTCTTGTGCTTCCGTTGGGCTCAGGTCCCTCCACCCTTGACTTTGCTGACCATCAGCAGGTGCCACGCCCCTCTGTCCTCTGCGGCCAGGCTGCTCCCACAGGGGCCTCCAGGTGACTTACACCCCATAAGGGGGCACTTCCGAGGTCACCAGCGGCCACATCCTACATCCGCAAAGTCTCACCGAAGCTCGTGGCTCAGGAAAGCATGCGGCGCCCGACGCCCCTGCTCCCTCAGGGCTCTGTCCCCAGGCCACATGGGCGCCTGGCTGCACATGGGGCCTCTGATCTCAGGGCCTCGACCCCATGCCTCGCGGCTCCCAGAGCACCGCCGTTCACTGCGAATCCACCTCCGAGCCACATTCCGTGTCTCCCTGCAGTCCGGAGTCTCCCGAGCCGCGTCCCTGCTTCCTGTCCCCGCGTTCATGGCCCTCGCAGCTCTCCTCCCCGGCACTGCGTGGGCTCTCAGTCGTTGGCCTCTCTGCCCGATGGTAGAAGGTTTTTCTCCTTGTGCCGCAGGGTCTCCTGCGAGGGACCTTGTCACGGCCCAGGGGCGGCCTTCCTTGTGATTTACTGAACAAATGAAGTGCTCGTCCTGTCAGTCCGAAACCTGATCACATCTGACTTTTGTCCTTTCTCCGTTTGTCTGTCAGATCACCCCCCGCATGGCAGTTTTCACGGCCATCCCTTCCCACCCCCTGCGTGAGGCGCTAGTTCCGACCCTTACTATTCGGGCTGAGTCACAGTATGATCTTCCGGATGCCGGACCCTCCGAGAGGCTGTCGTCTGAGACCATCATCCCCTCGGGGAGTCCCCGGCCAGAACCCTCAGCGCTGCCCTGCTGACTCCCTCACGTCTAAGACTCTGTGCTACGCGAACTTTTCTGTGAGTTGCTATTTTCACCAGAAGTTACAGCTATCTCTCCAGGCCAATGCCCGTGGACTCAACTCCTTTTTTGAATGGATGCGTAGTATTCCCCGGAACGTCTGTCCTATAATGTATCCAAGCGTCTCTGTACGTTCCCCGACTAATGGACATTTAGGTTGTTTTATTTCAGTTATTTGTTTTATTCCACTATAAAAAGAAGTGCAATAAATATCACACACGTCTCTGTGCGTATTTCTGTAATATAGTTCTCTGAGAAGATATTTTCGGTACTTCTGGAAGATGTACAAATCCGCGCACTTTTTGGTAATGTGTGATGATTCTTCTAAGAGCTTATCAACAACGGACCACACAAGCCTCACTTCTGCCGAGGGAAATGACTTAGCTCACCATCACTCGCGCCGCTCTTCCCCCGGCCACGGGCGAGAGTCAGCGCCTTCTCACATGCGGGCCTCTCGCATTCTGGCTACTGAGAAGCCCTTATTCTCACTCTTGGCCTATTTTTAAAATGTTCACATCGATTTGCAATAGCTCTTTGTACATGTAAGGTATCAATCCATTTACCCATCTTATACGTTGGGAGTATGTTCTGGTAGCTTCTTCCCCCTTGGCTGGTGGTATTTCCTGCCACATGTATGTGAAAAGCGTAGGTGACCCAGCCGGTCCCTTGGAAAGAGCTGAAGACTCTCCCGCTGGGCTGTGGTTTCCCAGTGGCCTCCGCCCTCCTGCCAGTGCCCCGTCCCCCGGGCCGGGCGTGTGTGGCCTCATGCGGGGTCTGCTCCGCATCCTCGTGCCATGTCCACGAGCCCCCCCCAGCTCCTCCTCTACTGAACACCTGCTCCACTACAGGCACCCTCCGGTGACAGTGCCACGAGAGACCACGCCTCTGCATTTGAAGCTACAAAAACCCACAAATGTGACCAAAGAACAGCTAATGATAAGTAGCAGATGCGGTGCTATACTCATAAGCTCAGCTATGTCTGCTCTGAGACTATAGTTGGCCTGTATCCAGCACTGTCTACCTTCACTTCTCCCAACCCAAAGTTTGATCAAGTGGCACAAAAAATAAAATTCAAAGATTCAAGGGGCACCCATTGGGCTGAGTTGAAAGAGCATGTGACTCTTTTTTATATGTCTCTGAATTAATTAATTAATTTTAACATAATTTATTGCCAAATTGGCTTCCATACAACACCCAGTGCTCATGCCAACAAGAGCCCACCTCGTGTAACTCCTGATCTTGGGGTTGTGAGTTCAAGCCCCATGTTGGATGTAGAGATTACTTTAAAATAAAATCTTTAAAAAATTCCAAAGATTCAAACATGTTTTGACCCAGCATAGCACTCATATAGAGTTGTCTATTTACTTAAGTATTTCTAATTATCCAAGTGATTTTCTAGTTCGGAGTTTTTTAATCCACTTTTTCATTTTAAATGGAAGTTTTGGGGCGCCTGGGTAGCTCAGTCGGTTGAGTGTCCGACTTCAGCTCAGGTCATGATCTCACGGTTCATGGGTTTGAGCCCTGCATCAGGCTCTGTGCTGACGGCTCAGAGCCTGGAGCCTGTTTCAGATTCTGTGTCTCCCTCCCTCTCTGCCCTGCCCTACTCATGCTCTGTTTCTCTCTGTCTCAATAATAAATAAACATAATTTTTTTTTTAAATGGAAGTCTCCTCTCCACACACCATATCAGGAGTGGCGCACAGCATGGGGACTCGACATTCAGTCGCGAAAGGCTCGCCGCGGTCAGCAGCCGCCGACACCATACAATTATTGTAACACTTTTGATTACATTCCCTCTTCTGTACTTTTCATCCCTGTGACTTATTTATTTTATAACCGGAAGTTTGTACTTCTAAAATCTAGTTAAAAAAAAATGTTTTGCTTGTTTTTTAAGGGGAGAACAAAGTGAAAAGAGAAAAGAACAGAATTAGAGAAGCTTCTCCGTGTAGGTGTGTTTGTGTTCAGGGGAGAGGAGCACTGTTCCACAGAAAGTGTTCAGAAATTAAAGTATTTCAGACATCAGTAAGTGGGAGGTATTCATGAATTTTGGGGAGAAGGGGCTGGGCTTAGAGTCTTAAACATGTTTAGTTTTTTCTACTTATTGTGTCTTTGTCCCTTGAGCCGCATACAAACAGTACAGAGGACGGTATCCCCGTGAGCTTCACGGGGCGGCCCAGTAGGTGTGCAAGCGCACAGTAGGTCCAGAGGAAATCTGCAAACTGTGTGGCACCCACTCTCCCCACGCGGTGGGCGGCGCTGTTCCCGTGTGTCCCTGCCCTCATGGCTGTGTGGCTGCTGTCACTGTGGGACACCCGTTTGTACTCAGCACTCCTTCTCAAGGGGAGGAATTTGCCACCAGATGAGACTCACCCCCCCACCTCAAGGGGCTCTCAAAGGGTAGGAGTGGGGTACGGCGCATGGACAGAAGATGACGGGACTGTTCCAAGTGATGGGAAGGGCACCTAAAGAAATAGCATGGAACAGAAAGCGAGAGAGGAGAAAGTCCTAGGAGGGGTGTGGGGAGGGGAGGAAGGTGCATTCAGTTGTGACCACAGGATTTTGAGGGGGGGATGTTGTGTGCAGTTCATTGGTCCTACCTCGACCCCCGCTGGAAAGTGGTCCAGCATGGGTGACATTGCCTCGCTGGGGTCCATCCCGGAAGTTCCAACCATTGGATGTTGGCAGGTGGGTCTGCTTGGTGCTTACAACCCCTTCTACCCTGACATGTGTGGAGCAGGTGCTCATGAGATCATGGGGTTGGAGAAAGGAGTTTCAGTGGGGGGGAGGGTGGACAGCAGCCCGGTCTCCACGAACTTCACAGAGGACAGGCAGCGAGGGAGGCCAGGCAGAAGGTCAAGAGGCTGGCCCCGGAAGGACTGAGATAAGAGAAGAGCCTATGGGGGCTGAAGAAAGTGTCTCTCTTGCTCTTTTGAAGTCCCAGGATGGGTGCGCCTGCCCCTTGGAGGGGGAGAGGTGGTGGACAGGATGAGACACGGGGTGGACGGAGAAGGCAGGGATGCTCTGATGTGAGGGGGCAGGACAGGGAGGGGGCCCAGGAGGGGTGAGAGCTGCTCTCACAGAGGGAGGACGTGATCCTGACACTGGTGGTCCAGGCGACGTCCCCCCGGGGCGGACCACACGCAACCTGGGGCCAAGGGGCACACTGTACCTTGCAGGGCGTCTTCTCTCCTAGGAAGGGAGGCAGCGTGGCTCCGTGGGCAGGACACAGGCCCAGAGTCAGGGTCCCTCTACGTTCTCTTCCTGGTCCTCCCCAGCTGGGGACTGTGGCAAAGTCACTTAATTTCCCTGTGCCTCCATTTCTCCATCTGCAAAATACGAACCACAGTGTAAAGTGCCTATGATTTCATTAGCATGTGAGAAGGAGACGCAAATGGAGAACGTCCTGTGGCAGTGTGGACATGGACCCTGCGCCTGCTGCCAGAACAAAGCGTCAGCTGGCCTGCCCGTGGACAAGGTCCCCCGGGAAGCATTCTCCCAGACCCGGGGCTCTGGGAAAGGGGCTCCCCGGGGACTTGCTCGGGGACCACCCCCATCAGCAAAGCCAACTCTGCAGTCTGAGACCTTGTGCTGGACCTGAGAAGGTTCTAGAACTCCTGTCTCTGTGGTCCAGGATCCCTCCGGGCACTCTCTCAGAGATTACAAGATAACACTGACAATTCAGGTAAGCGGCTTCACACAGATGGCCACATGACACTGTTAGCAATAAACTGTCACATCCAATTGCTTTGTCTGAACAACAGGCAACTAGTTACTGGGGTTAAATAAGAAACAAAGGTCATTAAGCCATTTTCCTCAGAACTCAGCAATCCCTTCCTGTCGTCTGGGAACCGGCGTCCCTGTCTGCTTCTGTTGACCCTTGGGGACTGAGCTGTAAATCCTTTCCGGGCATACTTCATCTTCCCAAGGAGTGACTTCACCCACACAGGCAGTGAGTAAGTGTTTGAGCACGCGTGTCTTGCCAAAAACACAAGGATGTAGACCACAGGAGATTTAAATCATAAATTCCCAGAAAGAGAAAGCATTTGTCTTTTTATTTTCAACGTTGCCACTTAAAACGAGAACTTCTGCCCACTTCCTCCTTAGGGTTTGATAATCTCTGTGAAACCTTACTATGAGCTGGCCATCTGTCTAAGAGCACAAACCCCCGGGACGGCGCGTCACTCGAGGGCAGGGTCAATGCCACCTGCTTCTGTATCCTAGCTGCCTGCACCCCCTGGTTGGTCAGTATGGGTTTGTTGATTCAAATGGCAAGAGAAAAGAAGGAAGAAAAGAAGGAAGGAAGGAAGGGAGGGAGGAAGGCGAGAAGGAAGAAAGGAAGGAAGGAAGGGAGGAAAGAAGGAAGAAAGGAAGGGAGGGAGGGAAGGAAAGAAAAGGAGAAGGAAAAACAGAAACAAGAAGAAGACAGCACTCCCACTGACAGGTGCAGGACTAATTCTAAGGGATTGGATTAGGATATACGAGTGACTCGGCCAACCAGTAAAATGTGTTACTTCATTTTATTTTAATTTTTTAATGTTTATTTAATTTTGAGAGAGAGAAGGAGAAAGAGAGCGAGTGAGCAGGTGGGGGAGGGACAGAGAGAGAGGGAGACACAGAATCCTTAGCAGGTTCCAGGCTCACGAGCCGTAAGACCATGACCTGAGGCGAAATCAAGAGTCAGACACTCAATGGACTGAGCCACCCAGGCTCCCCGTAAAATGTTCAATGGTTAACGAATCTGAAATCAGGCTGACTTGGGCGCTAAATCATTAGCAGTTATCACCTCATGACCTGAGCTTGCTGTTTTATAAGCATTACACTTTCTAGAAATTTTCAGCCTCTAAATTAGATAATACTGTACACAGAAGGGATCTAGCTGACTGTACGTAAATGCTCAGGAGGGGGTAGTATGTGTATGTATGACCGTCACGCATTTGTCATCTCCAGGTTACTTGTCCACCTGCATAACGTCTCTGAGTTTCATTGTCTCACTTATGATCACGATACTGTGAGTGGCCAAAGCTAGATGCAGAGAATCCCGGCTCTCGGAGTATGAACGCCTTTAATGAATTCAGCCCACATTTACTGAGGGCTCGCTCTTCACTCTGCCCGACTCTGAGTGACTCATTATAAAGCAAGATGGATAAGATGTTCCTACACAAACACAGAGAAAAGTGAAAGAAACATGGAGGGAAGTTAGGATCAATACAGTTGGAACCTTCAATATGTGAAAAAATAATTTGTTTTGGGTATAAAGAAAAACAGAGAATGTGAAAGAATAGAAGGAAAAAAAAGAAAAATCAGTATGTTTGAGTAAAATAGAAACCCCATGGTTATCATTAAATGTACTAAAGGAAATAAAAAGAGGAACTCCGATAATTGAGAAAAATATATCATAATCCACTAAAAAAGCAAAACAACACATTGACAACATGTTCAGTGCTAATACTGTGACGTATGCAGATGTTTGCCTTTTTAACATAGACTCTTTCATCCATTCATCTGTCGACGGACGTTTGGACTCTCTCCACACCTTGGCTGTCGTCAATAGCGCTGCTATAAACATCGGGGCGCATGTGCCCCTTCGAATCAGCGGTTTTGTTTTGCTTGGATAAATAAATACCTAGTGGTGCAGTTGCTGGGTCGCGGGCAGTTCTAGTGTTAACTTTTTGAGAGCACTTGTTGGGCTGAGACTGGGTGTCGTATGTAACAGATGAGTCACTGGGTTCCACTCCTGAAGCCAAGGCCACACTGTACGTTCACTCACTTGATTTTAAATAAATAAATTTAAAGAAATTCATTCTTTTATAAAATCACAGTTATAAAAAAAGCATTTTGCAAACAGCTAATATTCAACTGAATGTTAGTAATATTATCAAGAAAGACACATATAAATAGCTCATAATATTTAAAAATTCAACAATTAAACTCTGTTGATGAATGACAGGCAAACTGTGAATTACGGTTCCACTCATGCTCTGAGCATAATTAAACTGAACTCGAGATTCCGATCTCCGCCAGTTGTTACGCACACCTGAAGTGTCTGTGTCTGCGGGCTTGTGTCTCGTTAACAACAAAGGCACAGAAGACAATGCCCTTTATGAGAGGACGAGCAGGAACGATGACGTGGGGCCGCCGTCGCCCGAGAGCTGGCCTGTTCACACGCTGTCATCCGAGGGTGGCTCTCGTGCTCGGGGAGGAACAGGGATGGGTGGGTCCCACCGCCCCCAGGGGCCCTCCTCTGACAAACTAACTCTTTTTCTAACATTTTTAAATTTTTTACTTTTAGAAATTTTTAAATGTTTGTTTATTTTTGAGGGAGAGAGAAACAGAGCGTGAGCACGGGAGGGGCAGAGAGAGAGGGAGACGCAGAATCCGAAGCAGCTCCAGGCTCTGAGCTGTCAGCACAGAGCCCGACGCGGGGCTCGAACCCACGAACCGTGAGATCATGACCCGAGCCGAACTCGGATGCTCAACCGACTGAGTCCCCCAGGCGCCCCCCAGCTCGCTCGCTCGCTCTGTCTCACTCTCTCTCTCTCTTTAACATTCAAAGTCAGAGACAGAAATTCCCTCTGGGAAATTTATTTCAGGAAATCAAGGTCTCAGACCTAACTTATTTCTGTTTATTTTCTTTAGAAAAATGCGCGTTCACAGAGTCCGAACGGAGAGCCTGGAGGGAAAGAGACGGACCGCCCGGGTGTGCGCTGCTCACGGCCGGGCCGCACGGGGCCACCTGCCCGCGGCTCCCGCTTCCCCAGCCCTGCACACAGGACACCTGAGGCCAGGGCACAGTCCCCGCCTGGGGCGCCTGAGGCCAAGGGCACGGTCCCCGCCTGGGTTGCGCCCCTTGTGTGCTGCCGCTCAGCCCAGGACGAGTTCCGGCTTAGGCTCCCGTGGGAAGTCTGTTGGGCACGTGGCCCCAAGGCCCCCGAGACCACAGAGTCACGGCTGTCGACTCGGCGCCCGCCACTGGGCCCATCCTGTCACAGGCGCGTGGTCCCCACCCCGGTGGCTCGTGGGGCTTTCTTCGGACAGGCTGACCCAGCCGGCACCCTCTTCTCTCTTTGATAATTTCTCCCTCTTTAGGTTATTTTTGCTTTTTACTGTGTTTGGGGTGGGGAGGGGAGGATTTCTCCTAAATGGATTTGTAGTGTCCACATTTACCCTCCAGAGACCTTTGCTTTTGTAGTTTTTAAATCTTTTTCTGTTTTCGCTACCTACTGGGAGATTTCTTCAAATTTACCTTTGAGTTCTTCAATTGCATTTTAAAATTTCAAGAATACTATTTTATATGCCAACATTAGTTTTTGTCACAGTTATACATTTGCATTTATTTTGGTGATTATTTGCCTTTGCAAGAAGTTAGGGACTGTGTGTCACTAATATCTCACACAGTGTGGCATATAAGGAGCACTGAGTTACTATTTGAATGTAAAATGGAAGTGGGAAGGAAGAGGGAGGAAGGGAGGAAGGAGATGGGGTGGGAGGAGGAGGTGGGAGGAGGGAGGGATAGAGGAAAGGAGGAGGAAGAAAGAAGGGAGGAGAGAGGAGGAGGGAGAA
>CM053576.1:131695058-131763975 GCA_028646485.1 Cryptoprocta ferox | reverse complement strand
CACACACACACACACGTGCACCTGTCTCCATCTGTACGCGCACACACCCATACGTATGCACGTGCCGTGTACTCACACAGGACATGAAGACACGCAGCCTCGTAGGACTGGCCGTCACGTGCGTCCCTGCGATTCCTGTCCTGCCCGTCGGCAGCTGTAGCTGGGCGCATAACCGCCAGGTTACATCTAATTAAAGCAGACCTAATTTTCCTGGGATGGCGCTGGCTACACAGATGGCAATTAAAAAGCATCTCTCTGCGTAAATTACAATTTAAAGGAGGTGCTATTAAAACCTGCTAATAATTGAGTCCAAAGGCCTAGCAACAGCTGCCATCTTCCCTTGGAGCAGCCGGGAGCAGAGGCTGGGTCACCTGGGGTTGGCGCCGGCCAGCGTCGCAGGGCGGGAAGGCAGTGGGTCACTGCTTCAGTCCTGGGCTCCCAGGACTCCGCCTGAGCGCCCTGAGGGGGCCTCCGTCCAGCCTGCCCCTGTGCAGGGAGGGTGGGGGTCCTCCGGGGCCCCAGACACCGACGGCTCTCTCTCCTCCACTCACTCATCACCGCCTGAGCTCAGCGCAAGTTACTCGGGGGAGTGGAAACCGGGAAACAATGTACGTGGCCCACGCCACGCGGAGGCTCGGGGACTACAACACGTCCAGTTCTTGGCGTGAGGACCACTGACTTCTGCCAAGCAGAGCAGAGGTCCGGCTTGACCAGCTGCCAGCCCGTCCTCGGTCTGATGACCCAGCGGCTCGGGGTCCCAGGCTCTTAGAGCTCGGGAATCAGAACTCCTGCTTGATGGGCCGCTGGGCGGAGCAGAGGGGAGAGAAGGGAGCCGGGCCGGCACGTGGCTGGGCCCAGCCACGGGGGCCCTCCTCCCCGGCAGCACGAGTAGCTGTGAAGACTTCGAGGGTGTGTGTTAGGCGCTTACGATGTACGTTTGAAACAAATACCAGGTCGCAAAATTGTAAGAATAATATGCTAATAACCCAAAACACCCCCACAATGGACATGAACAAATGTAGGTATGAAATATATTCGGGGCGCCTGGGGGGCTCAGTCGGTTAAGCTGCCGACTTCGGCTCAGGTCATGATCTTGTGATTCGTGAGTTTGAGCCCCACTTCGGGCTCTGTGCTGACAGCTCAGAGCCTGGAGCTGCTTCAGATTCTGGGTCTCCTTCTCTCTCTGCCCCTCCCTGCTTGTGCTCTGTCTCTCAATAATAAATAAATGTAAAAAAAATTAAAAAAAAAGAAATACATCCAAATGTGGATAATACCTATGATGGCGGGAGTGGGATTTTGGACTTACCCCAAACTTTCTCCACCCTTGTGCTCCTGACCTATTGTTAGTGAGGACAATACTAGTACTCCTGACACAGCCCCAAGACATTAAATACATATCCCAACTAATACTCAATTCTTAGGCCAAAGGGACACTTATCATTAACCAGACCGACTGTCTTCAAAAATACTCATTTAACGATGATTTTGGAGATCTTTGTTTGGTTCTATTCAATTCCCCATCGATGAGGAATGACTTGTGGCAGGAGACAAGAATTAGACCAACTGAGTCCCCAGTCAGGTAGTCAGAGCTGGGCGGGGACAGGGGAAAGCCCCACTGTAATGTGGGGAGGGCTCTGCGGCGGCAAGGCTAGGGTGGCGTTATGAACTCAGTGTTGGTTTTATGAGTAAGAGGGGCCCAAACTCCTCGGTCACATTAGGTCTCCAGAGCAGCTCATCTGGTCCACGCTCTTCTGCCTTTGATTATAACGCACATGTTGTGAAACAACGCAAAGTTATCGAGTAATTATTTGTCCTCCAAGCCCCGAATTAGTGGGAGTGAGGCCAGAGCAGGGAACGTTCCGGAGGCGGGATGGCCTTTCCTGCTCACGAACCGTTGGGCTGGGAGACCGTGCCCTGCCCGGACGCGAGCCTGAGGCACACGGGCTGGAGGCAGGTGTGGTTTCTGCACGGGCCTCGGGCTGGTGGCCAGCACGGGGCTGAGCAGCTGATTTGTGGGCTAGACAGGCGAGGAGCCCGGGCTTTGACCTGGCGTAGAGACAGCGACTACCTTTACTTCGATACGACTTCATCATCTCCATTTCTTACACGAAGGAATTAATTTTGGGAACTTAGGCAAGGTCAAGGAACATGCCCAAGGTCACGCAGACAAGAGAACAGGTTTGGTCTCCACGCCCGGGGTCCTGGCCCCCAGGCCGCCGCTGTGAAGTGAGACGCAGACACATTCTCTGTGTAAAGAACTCAGACGTCACAGGTCACACCAAGCATTTCCACGTGAGTGTGACAAGCTATTCGTAACTGGTGGTTATTGTACTGTAACCTGGCTGCACGGAACTTACGAAACTATCCAATACCTTGATATAAATTCAGATTGTTTCCTGTTTTCACTAAGCCAACAGGCTCTGGCAAACATTCCGTGTGTGTCTCCTCCTCACACACACGCTTAGATTTCCCAACACTTACACTCTTAGCAGATACCAGCAAGTTGCCCTTTGAGGGGCCAAGTCCGTTTACAATCAGTGAACGTGTGGACGCCCGCGCGTCCCTACACTTGTGCCAGGACTTGGTTTCATCAAGCTTCCTCCGAAGGGGCATTTGTGTTTTACAGACTCACTGTGTCTGAACTCACTGCCTCCGGTAGCCTCTTCTGTCTCCTCCTCTGTGATTTACTGATTGCGTCATTTACCTTCCATGACTTTTTGAGAGTAAGGGAGGGGGGCGGAGGGAGAGCGAGGATCCCAAGCAGGCTCCGCATCATCGGCACAGGGCCCGACGCGGGGCTCGAACCCACAAACGGTGAGATCATGACCTGAGCTGAAATCAAGAGTCAGACACTTAACCGACTGGGCCACTGCGGCGCCCGGTTCCTTCCCCTTCTTGATTACGTGGTCTGCATACGCGTGGGCTGTTTGTGGTTTCCTGTTGGGCAGGTGGCAACCCCCCCGCCCGGTTTGTCGCGGGGTCCTCAGCTCCCTGTCCAAGGTGTGAGGGGAGGCGGCCAGCCTCCTCAGTCTTGTCCTGCCAAACCTCTGCTTTTTATGCTGCGTCTAGGAGGGACTTCCTCCAGGATTTGCTCCCACATCCCCCTAAATCACAGCCGCTCGGTCTGCTGGTCCTGCAGCAGGGGCCTGGCCCGGGGGTGGGATTTCAGGGACCACAGCGGCCCTTCCTCAAGGAGCTCCTCCCCCAGACAGCCCTGCCTCCGATAGAACGCGGGCCCAGGACAGACAGGCCCGGGACAGACGGATGGACAGGAGCAAGGGGTGAGCACCCGCCAGGAAGGAAGAGGCCAGCGGGGCCTGGGCAGTGCAGGGTGGGGGGCGCTGCTGCAGGCGACGGGCACTCTGGCTCCTCCAACACAGGGTGTCCGGGTTTGACGGGGAGGGGGTGGGTGGCCCAGTGAGCGGCAGTGAGGACGTTTCCAGACCAGGGACGGGCCCAGGGGGAGCCCCAGGTGTAGGTAAAGGGACCACGGGCAGGCAGGCCATCAGGGGACCCGCTGCCACAGACGGGCTCTCGCTTTTCCTCTGCAAGTGGTGGGGGTTTTCAACGGGCTTGAAGTGCTGGGGACAAGCCATCCGGATGGCTTTTAAGCAGGGTCCTGAGCCTGGGCTTCCGTGTTCTCTGGAAACCAGCGAGCGGGGAGCGAGGGCACAGAGGCGCTCTCTCGGGAACGGGCCCCCTCACTGCCTGAGACCCGAGGAGACTGAGGCACTTGGAGGGGACACGGGACGCGTACTGAAGGGCAGGTACGCGGAGCCCCCACCAGGACCAGGACTCCATGTCCGTGCACAGCGGGGAGCGCGACAGTGCGTCCCAGCTCCGGAAAGCTCCGGGTCCATTCGGCGCAGACCGGGGCCCTCGGGGCTGAGCGTGAGCTCCTGCGACCTCCCGCAGACGCCACCCGCCCAGGGCGCCGAGCGGACTCGGAGCACAGCCCCGGGATACTGGTGACCGAGGGCCTCGCGTTGCCGCGGACCCCAGCACGCGTGTGCCGACCACCTGCAGGGTTCCGTCCCGGTCCAGGGAGGCTCTTTCCAGGGACGGCTGGGGTTGCTCCGCCGGCGGGCTGGTGAGCGCCCCGTCCTGCCCAGGAGCACACCCACCTCCAGGAGCTCCGCAAACTGGTTTGAGCTCTCGGTTGCTTCGTACCTTCTCATATGCGTTTAAATGCCCTTTATCTCATGGATGGATCATAGCTTTTGTTGGACTCTGAGGTGCAGAGCAGTAACTGAATGGTTTTTAAACAAAAAGAACCGCCGATTAGCCAGGTATAAGGTGAAGGAACACGAGGGACGCTTCGCTCTTTCTTTTCCTCTCGTGCGTGTGTTACAGCTTCTCTGGGGCCGGGGGTATGGAGTGTGCTGATGAGTAAGTCAGCCTTCGTCCTTATTTATCCAAAAATATTGTCCTTCCGCTGCGAGCCTGACACGGCCAAATGGGCTACGTGGGATAGAAGGTGATCATCCACCCACGTGTGACTGAAATGACAGGGACAGTTCATCTTAGAGGATGACAGCCGCCGAGCGTTGGTTCAAGTACTCGCGGTTACCGCATCCGAAGTCGGCCCCACCCGGGGTCCTTTCCTCCACCACTGAGGAAAGAGACAGCGTCCGGACCAGGGAGTGTGGTCGACGTTCCGCAGTGTTGTGCTTCCCGGAGCCTGCTGTTAAGGGTCGAGTTGTGTCACATGAGGAAGTGCGAACCCCAGGGCTTCAGGGATGTGACCTCATCTGGAAACAGAGTCGCAGATCAAACAACGCAAGACGAGGTCGTACCTAACGGGCGGGCCGCCGTCCACGATCACCGGTGTTCTCACAGGAAGGCGACCCTTGGACACGCGCACGGGGCGGGGGCTCAGTGGCCGTTCGGCAGAGACCAGTGATGCCTCCACGGGCCACAGGCACCGAAGGTGGCCGGCAAGCCCCAGGGCTGGGCATGGGCTGGAGCGGCACGTCCCTCACGGCCTCCACAGGAACCTGCCCCACGGACGGCCTGCCCAGGGACGTGGCTTCCATCCGCAGACTGCGGGACAGTGAGCCCCTGTCCCCTCTCGGGGACGCCCCAGCCGTGGGGGGAAGAGCACATACTGGGCCGGGGCCTGGCGGCCTCCTCAGGGCACCGCCGGATCTAACCCCACAGCCCCCCACGGACTCTCTTGGGGCCATTCATTCCGATGGCGCCGGAGGTCAAAGGTCATGGCCCTGCGGAAGGGGGGGACCGGTCACTGTGCTTCCAGCTCAGGGCGAGGGGCGTTTTAGGCAAACGTCAAGCTGCCCTTTTCTCTTCAGACGCGGGGAGCAACTGTCTGTGCGGAGATGGGCTGCGATGTGCGAACGGAAACGGTTGGGTCATCATTGCTCCTGCCTCCCTCCCTCTCTCCCTCTCTCTCCCTTTCTCCCTCCCTCTCCCTCTCCCTCTCCCTCCCTCTCTCTCTCCCTCTCCCCCTCCCTCCCTCGCTCTCCCTCCCTCCCTCCCTCTGTCTCTCCCTCCCTCCCTCTCCCTGTCTCTCTCTTCCTCTCTCCCCCTCTTGTCGGCCAGCCTTCTGAATGAGAACCGGCCTGGCTGCAGGTCAGAATGAAGATAAATGAAGCAACACTCAGGTGTCTGGCGTCTGGACTGAGTCCGGAGCGTCTGAAGGGAGGACACAGGAGGCGGCAGGGGACACAGGTCGTGGTCAGGGTTCAGAGGAGAATAGAAAGCGAGCCACCTTGCCCCCCCCCTGCTGGGAGAGGAAAGAGGGGGAGGAGGGAGGAGGAGGCCGGAGGGCCAAGGGAGGAGGTGGGAGGGAGCGAGGGGGCGGGAGGGCCGAGGTGGCCTGGGCTGGTGCTCCAGGGGCTCCGGGCCGCTGGACGCCGTGGCCTCAGCCCGACGCAGCCCCTGGTGTCACCCCAGCTGTGCACGGACTACCATCAAGACAGGGGAGCTCGCCAGGGCCGCCTGCGTGTTACCCGTGGCTCGGCTGGGTTGTCCGAGGCGCGGCTGAACTCCACGCCCCACCCGCGCGGCCCGTCTGACCCGGAGCCACCGATTCCGGCCCTGTGTGAAGCCCTCTCCAACCGGGCGGGGGCTGCCCGCTCCCGCAGCCATGTGGGGGGGGGTCCCAGCACAGGAGAAATCCGCCCTCGCCGCCTTCATGATCGGAAGACCCGGGTGTGGTCTCCTGCACTGACCACGCGGCTCTGTTCCGGGGGTGAAGCCGTGGCGAGGACCAGGGAGTTGGAGGGGAAGGAACGGCACGGCCGCCCGAGTGGGGAGGGGCCCCTTCTGACGTCTGGTCTTGGACGATCTCATCTGGGACCTAGAGAAACGTCCAGACTCGCGGTAGCACACTCTGTCGGCCCCAAGTGTTAAATTCAAGGTGGGATGCGTCTCCTGGGGTGAGATCTTCCTCTGAAGACAAATATAAATCGGTGATGAGATCGGATAGGATTCATGGCATGAGGTACTTTTGGAATTGCCTGATTTTATTTTATTATTATTATTTTATTGCTTATTTTTGAGAGAGAGACAAGGCGAGAGCGGGGGAGGGGCAGAGAGAGAGGGAGACGCAGAATCGGAAGCAGATTCCAGGCTCAGGGCTGTCAGCACAGAGCCCGACCTGGGGCTCGAACCCACGTGACCTGAGTTGCCGTCAGACGCTCAGCCCACTGAGCCACCCCGGCGGCCCTGCAATTGCCTGACTGCAAAGTCCATCAACGCAAACAAAAACTCGGTAAAAACGATCTCGCCCGCTTGCCTTCCTTATTCTGGAAAACTTGGACTCTCTTCCGAGGAGATATTTTACGTTGATTTTGAACTACTTCCCTCAAAGCAAACGCCGATTTCAAGTAATTCCAAAATTTTTCACCTTGACTACAGTCTAAGGATTAACGCCTCGTTTCTCTGCTCTTCCTACAGGCATCTTCTAAATCCAGGAGGGCTTCCCGGAGCAGCGACGACATGCCCGGTCCTTTCATTGCTCGGGAAGCCCTTCCTCCTGCGCTGGTGTGACCTCTTCCAGGTTTTCACGTGGCTCCCCGCACCCCAGGTCGGGGCACACCCCGGATCCCCAGGTCGGGGACGCACCCCGCACCCCAGGTCGGGGCGCACCCCGGATCCCCAGGTCGGGGCGCACCCCGCACCCCAGGTCGGGGCGCATCCCGGATTCCCGCGGGCCAGCGGCCTAGGTGCCCTGCGCACGGTTCACTTTTCTCTGCAGGTAAACCAGCAGTAGTGCGTTACCGCCAAGCCTGTCGTTCCATCAAGCTTCTCCTGAGTGTCACGCGTCGGCCTCATTTCTCCACCAGGCACCCCCGTGGCGCCCCAGCTGCGCTCCTGCCCAGCCAGCTGCCCGCGGGGACCCCGCCTCGGACCTGTGACGCCTGCCCGGCAACACTGTCAGCTGGGCCTTGCCTCCTCTCCTCTCCTCTGTCTCCTTCCCTCCCTGTCTCCCCTCCCCTCCCCTCCCCTTCCTTCCTCCTCTCCTCTCCCCTCCCCTCCCCTGTCCTCTCCTTCTCTCCTTGCTCTTCCCGCCAAGTTCTCAGTTGGTGCAAGGCTCAGAGGCCCTTCCATCTCAGCTCCGACATGACCCACGCCTTCCTGTGCCCATGGCCCCTGCCGGAGTTGGGGCTGTGTGTCCGCGCCTCTGCAGCCTCCCCTATGGGCCACGCCATCCCGAGCACTTGGAGGAAATCTTTCATTTTTAAAATCTTATCTGGAAACTGAATGTGTAAGATGGATGGGAGCGGGGACACCCCGGGTGACGTGGGGGGACGGGCACGGGGCCCAGACAGCGTGCCTGTCACTGGCTCCCGACTCGTCCGTTGTGGTTCTGGAAGCCCTGGGCTCAGCAGAGCACAGCTGGGACAGGTCACGTCCGCTCCAGGCCCTGGGGCGGCTCCCCCAAACCGACAGACTGACACACGCCGCTCCCCACCCGGGGTCCAGCTGCACGCGGTCGGCTTCCCAGGCTGCAGGGTCCCTCCCACCCACCAGGGGCTGCCTTTCATCTACCCAGCACCGTGCCTCACACAGGACCGCGCGGCACGGTATTTACTGAGCTGAAGTCACTTAGAAACCAGCACGTGTAGGGACATCTAGGCTGGTTCTTACATAAAAAAGACACGGATAACTTGGAAGGTCAGCAGTGTGATTTTCCCCATCAGCTGGAGCAGTCCGGGGGCGGTTTGGGGTCTTTCGAGAAAAGCTATCAGGTTGTTTTCAACAGGGAAGTAAATACACTCTAGCCTTCCTGAGCGTGCTGGCGTGGGCTCCCCAGTGCACTAACCTGGGAGGAAGTGACAGTCCCCAGGCTCACCAGGGGGGCTGCAGTGGGACATTAGCATGCATTTACATAAATTTACATACATTTACATGTAGCATTCCTGTCACCTTCAGCTCCCAAATCCACATGCTGGATAAATTTTTCAAAAGGTAGTGTGACCTGTGGCAATTATATTCAAACCCAACATTCAGAACACGATACACGAAGCACAACAAAAACCTAGAACAATCAATTACACGCCTGATTAGGATAAAGACCGGCGGGGCCTCAGCGAGCAGCAGAAAACCAGACGGGGAGCCCAAGTCTGGAGAGGCCCCAGCAGTCGGCGCGCTCCTCCACCCCTCACGGGTTTTCGGGAGCACTTCTGGCACTGTGCCCAGGTGGGCTGTGCGTCAGGTGTGTCCCGTGTGGTCTCCAGCTTCGTCACCCGCTAGAACCAAGGGCTGGGTGCCCCCCTGCACACGTCCCCGGCCCGTTCGAATAAACATCTGCTGAGGCCCCGCTGGGCGTGACATGACATCGCGTCTATTCCCTGTTGTCTGAGGACAGTCTGCTGAGTGTCTGCAGGGCCTGCTGGTCGTGGGTCCGTGCTGCCCGCACCACAGGGGTATGGAGAGGCTCCGAGAGCTCGGAGAGCACGAGGCCGGTGACCGGGCATCAGATGGAGGGCATGGGCTGAGAGGCCCTTAGACAAGACTGAGGGGTCCTGACGGGACACCCCCAGCGCCCACTGAAAGCTCAGTGCACATGGCTTCCCGGGGCTGGTTCTGGAGGCCCGTCTCTCTCCCTGAGTCCGTGCTATGGGGTCCTCTGCCGACAGCCACGCTCGCCGACGCCTGGCTCCTGAGGCTGGCACGTGTAGAGGACCCCCGCGTCCTTGCTGGTGGCACCCAGCGCCTCTGCTGCCCTGGGGACGGTGCGGTGCTGACCACCTCAGCTCACAGCCACCCTCACGGCGCTCTCCGGTAGAATGTTCTTGACTGCAGCCCTGGCCTGCTGCTGGCCGACCCCGCAAGGCCAGCAGTGGGGGGCTTTGGGAAGCAGATCCCCTGACGCGTTGCAGGAGGCAGCGTCAGCCTGCATGAGTTATCCATGAAGCAGTTTGCACGGAGTGTGAGGGGTCAGGTCACGGCCGGCACAGCAGAGAGAACAACGAGCCGGAGGGAGACAGAGAAGCTCCGCACATCTCTGTCGTCACGTCCGCGAGGACCCTCACCGTCTCCAGGGAAGGGGCTGAAGCTGCAGGTGGGGGGCGGAGAGGAGATTACACGGGGATCGAATCTCAAGACCTGAGACCTCTCAGGGGCACGCACCCTGTGCCGGGCAAGGTGCCACCGTGGGGCAGGCAGGCGTCCAGCTGCATCAGGGGCCTCGGGGGCGGGTGCTGCACGGCTCAGCCCTGCCTGGAGTTGCCAGCTGCGGTATCACTCAGTTCAGCAGCAACGCGGGACAGACACAACCCAGTGTCCCCGTTACAGCCTAAAAGAGGCAGACACTGACCCTGGACTCGTGCGTCTGCTGGGGCGCTTCTATATCGCTGGGACGAAATTGCCACAAGGTCATTTAAAGGGAAGTTTGGCTGGTGGAAAGTTAGGAAAGCACTAACCTTCCTAACAATGAACGTAAGGTTCCTGTATCCATATGGACGACATAGTAACTTGGCCTCTGTGACGTAAACCAACTCATAAAATAGCACTGTTCAGGTTATAGAACAAAAAGTCGCTTTAGGATTTGAGTTGATCATAGTAATATTAGAAGTACAGGCTAAGAAATACTGTAATGTAATGCACGGGAAAGATACAAGGCACTGTAACCAGCCAACACCCTCTGGAGGCAGGCTCACCGTGGCGAAGCCAACAAAGGGCTCAAACGCACCAGCCCAGCGCTTCCTTCCGTCAGCTGTGTGATGGGGACCCACTTAGGTGACATGTCTGGGTCTTCCTGCCTGAGCTGATAGATGGGGATGGTGGCCTCACGCACCATGGTCAGGATTAGAAATGGCATCAATGCCCAGGAGGCCCCTACAGGGAAGACTCTGGACACGAGGCAGCTATAAGATGATTAATTATATCGTGGAGCTAACAGTAAATGTGAGAACTGGAGAATAAATGGCGGTGTTACTGGTTTTGCTCGAGAGATTCCTCGTAGCCAATCTCGTCATCTTGTAGCACCGAGGGTCTATCATATTTGGGGTCATAATACCAGGTTATGCAGGAAAACACTTTTCTAATCCAGCCAATGAGCTTCTGACTTAACACGTGTCATGCTGTACTCGGTCAGGTAAATACAGGGCACAGGCTCACACCGCAGGAGTAGCGTCTAGGTCTGGCACAGTGGTGAGTCTGGTGCTTGGCTCCCTTGGGCGAGTGACCCCGAGACCCCACAGAGGGGCTGGGATGAGAGGAGCAGGATGTCAGTGAGGAAGGTGGGCTTCATGCCCCAGCAACAGGACGAAGGCTTACGGGGCAGAGTTGAAGTGACTACGTAATGGCCCCCACAGGTCAAGTCATTGTGAAAGTCGGGAGCTGACAGGTGTACAGGGAGGCTGTAACCTGTGCAGTCTTGTAGAGCAGGGGACACCCTGCGATGGCAGATTTCATGCCCGCTCTACCCGAAGAGAATTGTTTTTTAATTGAAGAGATACTTGGTTATAGCAAAAAAAAGTGAGCACGGTGGCTGCAAGTATTGCTCTTGTAACCTCAAGATTAGACTTTGCTGGGGAGGCTGGGGGCTCAGTCGGTTGAGCGTCCGACTTCAGCTCAGGTCATGATCTCACAGTCTGTGAGTTCCAGCCCCACATCGAGTTCTGTGCTGACAGCTCAGAGCCCGGACCTGCTTCGGATTCTGTGTCTCCCTCTCTCTCTGCCCCTCCCCTACTTGTGCTCTCTCTCTTTCTCTCTCAAAAATAAATAAGTTTAAAAAAAAAGATTAGACTTTGTTGGGAGACACGGTTACTAACCTTGACTGTGTTAAGGGAAACTTCCTTCTTTGGGCCCCCCACCGTTTCCTGGGAGTCGCCCATGGGTGGTGGGCCCAGGCTGGCTACGAGGACACAAGATGAACCCCTCAAACCTTCAAGGATCCTGCAGTCTAATGGGAGAGACAAAAGCCAAACTGCCAGCTATCCCGTGTTTAAGGAGCACAGAAGAGGCGCACTCGAGCCAGAAAAAGTGGGGGCTTAGGTGTCAAGGAAAGGAGGGTGATTAATGTTGTTTTTTTTAACAAGACTCTTGGAGCCTCAATTTCCTTACCTGCAAAATGAAATACTAGAAAAGATACTCCTTAAACTACTTTCCAACTAATGTAGAATTAAAAACAAGCTTCTAGGTGTTCAATAAGTCAGGGTAAAGGACCCTGTTTTACATATGCCAAAAAGAGACAGGTAACTTTACTGACGAGTAATGACACAAGGCAGTCACTCCTGCTTTAGGCTCCAGTGACTAGTAGATTACCTTACTGACTGACCTGTACACCCCTGCGTCCATATACACACACGTGTGTGCACACACCCATGTGTTATTGCTTGACTGAAACAGTTCTGCATGCATGGTATGATTTGGAATTGGAAATATGTTTGTGTGCATAAAATAATCCAGGTCCTATTTCATTAAAAAGAAATCTAACATTATCTTCAAAATTCCTAACTGAAGAATTTGCACACACTTGAGAAAATCGTTGGCATAGGTCAATTGTTTGTGTGTCCATATATGTTGACCAAGTAAGCATTTTTATGTCTAAGTTGATACGAACACAAACACACGCACTGCATGTGCAATTCATGATTGAATTGTTTTAAGCTAACATTTCACCAATGTGTATTTGCATTTTTCACAACTTAAGTCAGTCACTCCTTCCCCTGTAAGACAGTGGTTTGCAAGAACAAATTGTGACCTGGTAGAGTGCTCATCACAGCAACTGGCTAGTGCACAAGTCAGCATGTTTTCAAGTGTACAGATTCATATTTTGTGTCCGGACCATTTGCTTCTAACCTACCATCCATTTGTTCACGCATCCACGCATTCTTTTATTCTACAAATACAAACTGCACACCTACTATTTGCTCGCTGTTGTTCTAGATTGTAAAGATCCACGAAATGAATAGGAGAAAGCAACTGACTTAACTATAACTTTAAAGGTGTTAAGTCTTTAAGATATTTTATTTTTAGCTTTATTAGAAATGTATTTGTAAGCTGAATGTATATCCTTAGAAATTATGCAGGGCTGACAAATGTAGATGCTTCTGGAGTATACTGAGGCAACATCTCGTTAATTTGGAAAATCTCCCTGAAAGGATAGTTTGATTTATATACCATAGACTTTAAGATATACCTCTGTTTTGGCTTCTAAAAGTTTTTAATGTTTATTTTATTTTGGGGGAGAGAGAGAGAGAGAGAGAGAGAGAGAGAGAGTGTGTGAGGGGCGAGGGGTAGAGAGAGAGGGAGGCACAGAATCTGAAGCAGGTTTCAGACTCTGAGCTGTCAGCACAGAGCCCGACGCGGGGCTTGAACTCACAAATTGGGAGATCAGGACCTGAGCCGAAGTCGGACGCTTCACAGCCTTAGCCTCCCAGGCGCCCCTGTTATGACTTCTAATCAGAAACACTGTTCAATATGGGGCTTATGTGTGCTTGGTAACTGTTTTTCACTTAAATCAGATTAAGTCCATATTACAGCTGATAGAAGCATTAGTTTCTAGTATCTCACACTGTGAGGACATAATTCTTGAATAGCTCGCACACGCACTAAGTACTTGTACGACTTAGTTTTTAAATTGTGTACGTTTCATCACCAGCTCTAATAAAAGCATGTCTACAAATTTCCAACAAACAACCCTTCACTTTAGAAATTAAAGTTTACTTCTCCATAAGCTTTAGAGACCTGGCCTGTCAACATCACTGAACCCTGGGACACCTCGGACTTTAGGACTGTCCGAAGTCCTGATGACGTCATGCCCGATGCCCTGATGGCATCACGGTAGCGATGACACCAACATGAAACAACAGGCAATCATGAAGTGAAGCGTCAGGGAGGCGCGTCCAAGACTGCGGGTCCCCCGGATCCAGTTAGTCACTGCTCGCGGGCCCCCCGGATCCAGTTAGTCACTGCTCGTGGGCCCCCCGGATCCAGTTAGTCACTTCTCGCGGGTCCCCCGGATCCAGTTAGTCACTGCTCGCAGGGCCGTGTCCCACGGCCCCAGGGCACGGCAGCTGCGCGGAGGCAGGAAGACCAGCACCCTGCGCCTCCCTAGAGGCCCAGCCTGGGTGCAAGGACGGGCTGCGGGCTCAGCTCCCGGGCTCCTCACCTTTCTGTCCTCCGTGCTCCTGCCTGGAAGGCACTTGGGCTTCCAGAGGGAAAGAAACTCGTGTTTCAATATTTGAAGAGGGCATCAGAGATTAGCGTTAAAGAAAATTCCAGGTTTGCACCTTTCGAAAGAAATTGCCTTCTCATCCTGTTCTAGTAGAGATGGTCCATGGCAGGGACACTCACCAGCCGCCCGAGGGGCGACCCGCTGCCCCGCTGCTCTGGCCCCCGTTCTGAACGGACTGAAGGGCGCGGTGATTTGAACAGTCCCCGGACGTGTGACCTCGTGCCCTGGACGATCCGTTGCTAGGAGCTCTTCCCGAGGAAGCGGGCCCCACACGGTGTCCCATCGCGTTTCAGTTCACAGTCTCATGGTGGTGACAGCAGGGTGTTTGGGGCTGACAGGTGCACGCGTTGGCATTTCCAGAATCTTAGCAGAGGACACGCACAGGGGGAGGGTCTGGGTCTGCTCTGGGTTCTCACGGAAGTGCCTTCATGACCGGAGAGAAGTCATTACACTTCTCATATTTAGGGACGCCTGGTGGCTCAGTCAGGTAAGTGTCTGACTCTTGATCTTGGTGTAGGCCGTGATCGCACAGTTTGTGAGTTCAAGCCCCACATCAGGCTCTGGAGCCTGCCTGAGATTCTCTCTCTTTGCCCCTTCCGTGCTCGCTCTCTCTGATTTTGAGAGATCAAAATAAATAAGTAAACTTAAAAAAATAAATTTCTCATACTTTAAAAATGCAACTGAAGGATTCAATGATTCTTAAGTTCTCAAACTGTGGTTTCCAACTCAAACAAGCCCCGAGGGGAGATTAGCTTAGACTAGGATGTTGGTATCAACACACTTCGGACGCTCAGATCTATGCTGGGTGTAACGGTGTAACGTCCAGGCCCCACAGGCACCCAGAATGCAGCGGGCCCAGAAGAGGACTCCTGACTCCCATTCAGTCTCTGTCCCCCGAGTCTTCCTGTGTGTGGAGGGCAGACGCCCCCAGAGCGTCGCCCACGTCAGGAACGTGGCAGCCGGCCCCCGTCACTCCCCTGCTCAGCCCCCGCATCAGCACGTCCTCAAGGGCTCTTCCCCACGAGGCGTCTCCCGCCGCGTTTCCTTCATCAGCACAGTTAGTCCACCTGTCACCCAATGAATGCAGAGCTTTCCACTGGCTTCCCCGTCACCACCGCGGCCTCTGACACTCGAGTCCGCATTCTGTTTAAGAACCGAACTTAAGACGTTAATGTGTTCCCTGCACCATCTTGCTCGAAACCCGCTGTCGTTTCCCGTTGGGCTTCATCTTCAGACTCCTCGTGGTGGCCGCAGGCTCCCAAGTGAAACAGCTCCTTCCCTTCCGCTCTCATCCTGCTCCATGCTGCCCTGCACGCCCTCAGCTCCAGCAACCGCGTCTGTTTGGTTCAATAGCCCAGCTCCGTTCTGTTGCGGGGTCTCTGCCGCTCCCTCTGCCAAAACGCTCTCCCCACTTTTCTTGGCACCAACTCGCTCACCTCCAGCCTCAGTTAACTGCTGATTCCCTGGGAGAGGCGTTCCTGAATCACCATCCTGAGAACACACCCGCTGCTGCCCCTGACGATGTCCTTACGGCCACTTGCAGCTGTTTTACACGCCCACGTGTCTGCCTTCTGTTGATGTCATCCCGGCCGCATGCTCCGGGGTGGCTGGGAGCACGTCCTGTCCCCGGTGCGCTCCACCACGTGGCACAGAACGTGGCCAGAGCCACTGGTGTGACCGAGGGTAGCGTGTCTCCCCTTACAGTGACGGCCCACTTGCCCAGAACGGCAAGCGCTGGGTTCGGGGGATGCAAACTACAGGCCGGAGCCCCAGATCACTCTGTACCTCTCGTTCCCCGAGCACTGACTACACAGCCTCCAGGAGCAAAGGCTTTGTGTGACTGTCTTGTCTTCTTGTCACGTTGGAAACCCTCACTCTTCGTGAGCAGGGCCGGGCCTTCGTGGGCCGCGCACTGCACGTGGGGTTAGTGTTGCCATTCCGACAGGGCCTGTTTCCAGGGGCCGGGACAGGGGGGAGGTTTCTTGGCTGAACGATGTTATTTCACGGCACGCGCACCTCTACGGGAATGTCAGGGTTGCCTGCGCTAACATCACTATTTAGGAAGCAGGCCCCTTTTCATGACCTGTCATCCATCACAGCTGAGTTCAACGGGCAGACTTATGAGATGCCTTTAAAATTTTTTAAATGCTTATTTATTTTTGAGAGAGAGAGAGAGAGCAAGAGAGAAGGGGAGGGACACAGAGAGAGACAGAGACAGAATCCGAATCTGAGCTGTCAGCACAGAGCCCGACTCAGGGCTCGAAGTCACGAACCATGAGATCATGACCTGAGCTGAAGTCAGGTGCTCAACCGACTGAGCCCCCCAGGCGCCCCATGATGCCTCTTAAATCTAAGATGACACTGTAGAAACCTGACGTGTGTCCTTAGCAGAGCGGAGTCTCCCGCGTTCGGGGGTGGCTGCTACCCTTCTCACTCCAGCGGACGGAATCCCCAGCCAACTGAGGGCTGCAGGGAGGCCCTTGGAGTCCTCCTGCTCCGGCTTCGTCTCCACCAGCCGCCTGCTTCCCCGATTCCACGATGGCCACCAACGCCCACTCTCTGTATCTCCATTTGCCTGCCTGCCGCCCGGCCTGCCGCCGCTGTCGGGGCCCCATACTTACTTGTCTGTGCCCCAGAGTATGTCCTCGCTGTTCCTGCCACACATGTCACCTCCCTCGGGTCAGCCTTCCGTGCTGTGGTCACGGGGCTCACGCACGGCCGTGCTCCACGTCTCCAGGTGGCTCCCACGGCCCTCCGAGCGCACTCGGAGCTCCGACACCTGTGGGGCGTGGTGGCGAGGCCCAGCTCGCTGTGCACAGGACGTGCCTGTCACACTGAACCCAGCTCCCCGGTCCCTGCTCGTCCTCTGCCCGCTCTGGCCCTCGCGCTCCCTGACCCTCTCCGAGCTGCCTCGTCTTTGTTTGGGGCTGAGACTCAGGTATCACCATCTCCACCCCTCACTGGCCCTGTCCCCACCCGTGTGCCTGTTAGGACCACAAGTCCTGCGATGCTGGTCGTCTCGCAGCACCCCTGCCGCCCGGCCTGCCACGAGCCAGTGCCCGTCTTTCCGGGCCCCTCTTCCCCACACCCCGGTGTCCAGAGACTGCCAGCAAGCGCTGTTGGCCGTGCCGGACCCCGGTGGGGGCAGCTTCCCTGGTGCTGAGACGTCGTGGTCGTGTGGCGCCACAGGGCACGCACCTCCCACAGGTACCATGGCGTCCGCCCCCACGACATCACAGCGGACATTCGGTGTGTTTCTGTCATGACCTTCGTGTATGACAGACTCCTGGTAAACACGTCACCAGCTCGTCAGAGTCTCCATCCTCTAGCTTACGAGACGAGAGCTCTCCATCTGACGGAAGGTTCGAGATGGAGTTTCTGAACAGGGGAAGGTGTGAGCTGTTACAGAAGGGCCGACGAGCGAGGGCTGTGCACCTGGGCTCCGCCCGGGGCCCCTGTAGCCCCCCGGTGCCCTGCGCGTGGTGCCGGGCCTGGGAACCCCTCAGGTGGCGGTTGGTGTCCCAGGGTGAGGACGGCCGGCAGGCTCTCCTGGGGGGTGACCGCAGGCGCGGGGGCTTGAGGGCTGAGCAGGGCCGCCGTTAGCGCCCGGGCTGAAGAGAAACGGGCAGGTGAAATGCAGGGTGGAGAGCGGGCCGGGGGGGCGGGGGCCCAGGGGACAAACGACGGGGCGCGTGTGAGAGAAACAGAGCCACGGCGAGTTTGCACAGCGCCGCTGCCTGCAGGGGCCACTCTGCCGTGTGCGCGGGTGACACCTCGTGACATGTCACTGTCACCATCTCAGCCCCCCGTGTTCGTCCTGGCCCCTGGGTCTAATCAGCCCGTGCGCCTGTACGGTCAGGGCCCAGGGGCCCAGGCCCCAGGTCACGGTGTGTCCTTGTGCCTCCAGAACCTGTACTCGGGGTCCACGGTGACCAAGTGACTCTCCAGGAGCGCCTCAGCTCGCCCGCCCTGCCCTCGCTCAGGGACGCTTGGTGGCTGGACTGCGGGGAGGAGGGAGGGATGGCGGAGGACGGCAGAGGGGAGGCCGCGGAGGACCCTTCGTGCCGCGGGCCCCGCGCGGCCCGTCTTCCCGGGGTCCGCGTGCTGGTGAGGAGGCCGCTCTGCCAGACCCCGGGCGCCCCTCTGCCGCGGAGCTGCGCCGCGCGCTTACGACGCCAAGCTGTGTGTATTGAGGCAGGAAAATTAATTAAAAGCGAATTTGTTATTTACATTTTCAAATTCTGGAAGGAACTTAAAACTCATTCTTGCAGAGTCGCTTGGCCTCTTTCCGGAGAGAATTAGAAAGATGCGATACTTATTTGGGGAAGATACGGACATTGTCTCAGGTTCTGTCAGTTCCCCAAGAGTGAATCCTTTTGGGGGGCCTCACTGGGGTCAGGTATTTGCGGCTGTGAAGTGAAAGCATTTCTTCTGAGGAAGGGACGTCTGCTCCTTCATGTTCACTGTATCATCAGGTCGGAAAGCGCTCGGGGAGCGCTCATCTCCGCGGCTCTGGTGACCCCGCTAGTGCCGAGCACCCCCACACACTCAGCAGTTTGAAAGGGGAAGACGGGACGAGCCAATCGGGACAGAAGGAGAAACAAGGTAAATCCTGGTGAAAAAGGACCTCGTGCTGATTGCCCCGCCTTCTCTGAGACACGTTTGCGTGTAAAGATACATTATCTAAAAACGCAAACCTCTTGAGGTTTTATCCTATAAAAATGGACACCGTCGGTGAATATAAAAATCTACTGCCCCCGCATTCATCATTCTGTTGCTGGTCTTTTTAATGAAATTAGAGCTTCGCGGAAAGGTGGGAATTCAGGTGAGTCAGGTGGCAGAAAGCTGTCGCTGCTGGAGCCGGTGCAGGCCGTGGAGACGCCCGTCCGGGGCTGGCAGGGCCGCACGCGCAGCAGAAACGGCGGCCGCCGGGGAGGAGCCTGTGCGGCGCCCGGGCGGCCCTGCAGGGCGGCGTGTCAACCGAACCCGCTGAAGACGCGGCCTCGCCACAGCTCTGTTCGATCCTCTACTCAACGTGTCCTTGACCAAATGGGAGAAAGCCCCACACAGCCCCTCACACTCTGAGCGGAGCTGGGGCGTCCCCGCCGCCCGGCCCTGGGTCATTGTCACGAAGGAGAGGTGTGGCTCAGACCCCTGTCCCGTGAGTCGCCTCTGGGGGTTCCGTCCTGCGCGACAACCGCCTTCGGGCCGCTGCGCCCCCGCACGTGGGACCTCGGAGCTCGAGGCTTCTCTGGCCCCCAGCTCCTCCTCTCCCTGCAGGAGTCTCGCTCAGCAGCCTTCCGATGCGTCGGCCTTGTTTCCAGGTTCTGTTCTCACGACGGCAGCGCTGTGGCTGCACCTCGGCCCCGAAGAGCACTGACAGGGCAGGCGACTCAAAGTGTCCCGTGAGTTACGTTTGCTCCCGCCGGCTCGTGCGGTTCCTCAGGAGCCCGGTTCTAACGGGTCATCTACGAGCAATGCTACGTCCCGCGGGCGTCCCCGAAATCCCATCTTGTGCATCGTCAGCACCGGCAGGAAGAAGCGGCCCAGGGGCCACACAGAGTGCGCCGCCCGGCCCCTGACGCTGGTGCCCGAGCCGGGCGCCGCTGTGGACCTGCCATCAGCATCTGTGGAGCTCAGGCTCCGGGGTCACCGCCGTCCGCCACCGTCTGCACTCGGCCGCACCCCCGCCTCTGCCGGAGACCACCAGTGCCGTCCTCTGGCTTCGGGTCGGCAGCTGCAAGCCCTGTCCCCTGCGTGCCCCTCACCAGTCTCCTGCCCGCCTCCCGTCCACGGCAACAGAGGCTTCGGGTCCTGCGCTTGGGTGGCCCTGGCGTGGCCACCAAAGGGACACGTGCTCCCGCTCCCCCTCCGCACCCCCTCCGTCCCCGCCAAGCCCTGCAGCCGTGGGTCTCAGCGCGGCCAGGACACAGACTCCTGGTGTCACCGAACCCCAGGGCCCTCAGCGTGTGCCGGCCGGGGACAGCCTCTGTGACTTCTGCACCCTGTCACGGACCCCCAGGCCGGCCTCTGGTCCAGCTGCCCCTCTCTTGCCCTCGGCTCCCAGGCCCGCTCTGGCCGCACCTCGGGTGTTCCTGGCTCTGTCCCTCTCCTCGGTCACGGGCTCCGACCAGTCATCCTCTGAACACGCGCCGGGGTGCACACCATGTGCTGACCGCAGGCCTGTGGCCTCCAGCATGCATGGGCCCTGCCTCCCCTTGCGCGCAGGCACGGAGGAGAGGGGACATCGCATGCATCAGAGAGGTCACATGTCAGGCGCTGCCTCCCCTTCTCCGAAGGCTGCCCAGACTCCCTCCTTTCACTGTCCCCCCCTGCGAAGCCTGACCCTGGTCTGGTCCCTCTGTGCCCCAGGGTGCGCATGGCTGAAAGAGCGCCCCCCCTCGAAGCACAGGTGACGTGGCCTTCCAGGGTCTCCGGTGATGCAGGCTCCTCCCGTCTCCCCCTCAGGTCCCCCCTCAGGTCCCCTCCACACTCTGTCCCTTCTCTCCTCATGTATGAGGATGACCTCACCTCCTCTTACATCAAGGAGACACGATTAGAAGATGCTACCTGAGCCTGCATGACATCTCTGCCCTGTTGTTTTCACCGAATCCCTGTGGGGGGCTGTCTCTGCTCCTGTTAGAGGTGAGCGGTCCCCTCTGTCATCAGGGACCTCCCTCCAGGACGCCTCCATCACTCCCCTGCATCCTTCCATTCCTTCCTCACCCACCGTCCTGAAAGGACCTGCGTCCTGCTCGGTCATGCCACCAGTCCCAGGACAATGCCGTCCCTTCACGGGCGCTGGGTCACGTCTGCTGAATGAGCGGATGCATGACATGGGCACCATCCAACTATCTACAAAGTAATTCAAGTGACTATCAGCTTAAAAAAATCATCTCTATTAAAAAGAATGTAGGAATTTAACCACAGGAAAATTTGATTGATTACAGAAGAAGACACAATTTTCATCATTTTGCTTAACAGAGACTGATGCCATCAAATGGATCTTTTTTCCTGAAAACATGGAGGAATGAAGAAAAAAGCTCAGAAAGGCCCCTTCGTTCCCTGCTGGTGTCACTAACCGAAGCGCTGGTCGTTCATGCCGTTTCGTGACCGTCCCCTGTTCCCGGCCGTCGGGGCTCTGGGGTCGCACGCGCACAGGGGCTCTCGTGACGCGTCACGGGCGGTGGTAAGGCAGCATCTGCCCTCACTGCCCGTGTGCAGATCGCTACGCCATGGAGTCCCGGGGCGAGGTCCCTGTCCACCACAGTCGTGACTCACCGTCAGGACGGGGCGCTCCGGCAGTCACCACGGAGACTGTGATCGGCAGCCATGCACGCGCACGCGGGAGTACGAATACGGCCAGACCCCCCCTCCCCCTGGCCGTGGCCTGACTCCCAGCCACGGGCGCCCGAGGCCCTGAGCGCCCTGCCGCGTGGCAGGCACACGGCAGCTACTCAGAACCCCTAGTAACAAAAAGGTACCCGACGGATTCCTGCCGGTCTCCCGCTCAGACGTAAGGTGAGAGTGAGCCTGTGCTCAGGGTCCCAGTGCCCCCCAGAGACACCTGCCTCCAGTTCTTCTCCAATGCTCGCCCTGATATCACAAACAGACCACATTTAATAGACCTGAGTACGGGATGGCCCTTGAGCCACTCGGCGAGTCCCGCCTTCCTCCCAGCCCCCGCTTCACAGGCCGGCCGGCGCCGTAAAAAGCACCGCTATCTGTAGTCACTTTAAAAATAGCTCAGTGTACAACAAGGCAACAAGGACTCCGTGTCCCCATCCCTCTACCCCCTGCCTCTATTTCGGGATGCAAGCCGTTTGTCACAGAGCAGAGTGACATTCACAGCAGGTACAACTGACACGTGGAAATATGCCCGATCGGCCGCACTAATTGGATCTCTGATGGGCACAAGAGGGAGGTGCTGCACGTGTGAGTTCAGAGCCCTGTTTACGGTCCATTTCCACGTAAATGAAGAGCGCCAGCGCTTAAGTGCAAGGCGCACGGTAATGCGCGGGTGCTGGCCCCAGACTGGAGGAGTGAAGCCTTGAGCAAGAGAACGGGGAGAGAATGAACGAAAACGGGTTTCTTCCTTACCTTCCGCGTGTAAGATTTATGCAGGCAACTCCCATTAGCACTAATGAGAGCCACGCGTGTAAATCTCCCATGAAATGACGGGAGATCAGCTTCATCCATCACTGTGCACACACCACAGCGCCTGGGGCGGCTGCCAGCGCCGGGCCGGTTGGCGGGAGGGATTCCGCCCCAAGGTGCCAGGCGTGGCGGCCTCGGAGGGCTGGGGGAAGGCGCCCGCAGGGCGGCGCGGGCCTGCGAGTTCCGGGAATGACGCCGAGGCCGCCCTCCACACCACCCGCCTGCTCGTCACACAGAGTATGAGAGAGGGGAGGCCGAGAGCCCCCTCCACGTGGAAGGGTCCCCTCCACCCACCTCTGCTCATGCTTTTACACTTGCTCCTGGGAGAGCAGGTGATGGGCTGTAACTAAGTTCCCAGCAGCTGCCCCCTTCTCCCTGTCCCTGCTCCTGTGGTGGCACCACGCGCACATCAGAAAGGAGGCAGACTGGCCCTTTTCCAGATAAGACGCATGTTTTCTTGCCACAGGGCCTTTGCTCATGCTGAGGGACATCCTGCCACAGTGCCTTTGCTCATGCTGGGCAGATATCCTGTCTCTACTACTCTCAAATTTATTGAATTGTTAGCATCTCTAGGACACCTTCCCCTTCCAAGAGCCTAGCCTGTCTGAGTTTTGCACGGACATTACCCTACGCTCTCCTTTTCTTTCACTGCACCCCTGTCCACCCGGAACCTTACACAGAGCCACCCGAGCCCTGTGGGAGTGTCAGCGCCTCCAGCCACAGCCATCTGGCATCTCTTTGGGACACTTTACAGGTTCTACACGGTGGGGCGAGCACATTTTAAAGAGGAACACACATGTCCATGGGACAACACTCTTCCCCCCAAGTGGTCTACTGTCTTCCCTCTGCGGGACCTGGCGCGTCCTTCCCCTGAGGTTCGATGCACTGACAAGCATCTGTGTATAAACACGCTTCCAAGTATATAGGTGGTAGCACTTTGCACACCTCCTTCTGCACACCGCGATTTTCCATTTCACAATATACGTGGGGCTAAGTTCATATAAGCCCCCTCCTTTCATATATTAAGTCATGCTGTTCTATTGCATAAATACATCCTACTTTATTGAATCAGCATCCTGTGGACGAGTAAATAGCTTGTGCCCCAAATCCCCCTCTCACAGATAAGTCCACAGCGTGTGTCATAAAACAATCAACTCTCCTGGAATGCTCCCTACGTGTCACACGCCATTTAATTCATCCAGTCCTTCCCGCAGCCCTCTAAGGCAAATGTCAGGCTCCTGCATACAGAAGAGGGAGCCGAGGCCTGCGGAGATCACAGAGCTCGTCGGGGCCCCCGCAGCTGGGGGGGGAGGGGGGGCCCCTGCGGGGGCCACGCTCACTCGCGGCAGATTGATGAACGCGACCTTGCTCCTGCACGTGCGCACGCGTGCGCCGAGCCTCTGAGCCGCTAGTGTGCAGGCGCATCCTTCGTAGGCTTCGGCGATGCGGTGATCCCGCGAATCCTTGTTGGTAACTCACGCTCCTCGGTGCTGCCCCCCCCCTTACCCTGTGTGATCACTGCTTGGCTGAGAGGGACACAGTGCTGGGACACTGTGACTGGCTGTGACTTTATGATGCTAATGAGGCTGAGCACTTTTCTAGCATAAAAGCTGCTTGTGTCTTCTCTGAAATATCTTCCCAGATCCACGGTCCTTTTCCCTTAATATTTTTTGTTAAAGTTAACATGCCAATAAGTCGCCGTCTGGCTGCTTCTGCCATGTTCTAATGGGTTGTTTCCTGCATGTTTGTTTGGTTTATTAACGCAACACGAAAACAATTCATGGCCTAGAATTTCCATATTTTAGAAGTGAATTTGATGAGGGAAGATTTATTCATTTAACTTCTATATTATCTCTCTGTAAATTTAACACCCCTTTCACGACTGTAATATGTTATTCATTACGCTTTAGCAAATGTCTACTAATTTCCAACCATGAATTTTACATTGGATTTAAATTGCTCATGAAAGCTACCAATGAGATAAGGGCTAACGTGATTTTTATCCTGGTCAAATTAGAATGAGTCTACGAGGCAAATGAAGATGATACGCTCGAGGATAATTGTATGTCCTCCCAAAGAGAGAGAAAAAAAGAGAAGGACCTCCGATGGCCACTCTAGAAAGTTAGGTGGCGCGTGGCTCCATGAGCGGTCTCCCCGGGGCTGAGGAGGAAGACTCCACCTCACTAAATAACAGCATCCTTTGGCAGATAAATTCTACAAGACTTAGGACATTGAATCATTACAAGTTTCCATCGTTTGGAAGGAAATTTAAAAGCTCGACGCGCCGCTTCTTTCTGATAGTGAAAATCGGGCTCAGTACGTGCGGAAGGAACTGTTGACGTGAGCAGACGCGAGGTTTGGTTAAGACGCTCCCGTGAAGTCCTTCCCGGTCATTCTCCAGACGCGCGAACGGTAGATGCTTATAACCGAGGTGGCGCACAGCCTTTTTGTCAAACGAAAATCAAGGCCAAGGGAAGGACATCAAGTCTTATGAAGGAAGAGATATAAAAATAGGAACCAAAGTCCGTGTTTAGCTGAGACCACCAGATCCAAATCTCCCGCCGAGGCCCCAGGGCACACCCCGATTCCGAGACGCAGAGTTTTGGCAGGTACTCGTCGATTCTGTCTCCGCGGGTACAGGCGAAGGTCCCTGCGGTGGGGGGTCGGTCTCCGAGGAAACCGTGCGGCTGTTGGACCCCGGACGGTGCGCTCCCGTGAGGCACCGGCCACAGCACGCGCCGCTCCTGCTCTCGTGCTCTTTCTGCTTTTGGGGTTTTTTTTGTGTGTGTTTTGTTTTTGTTTTTTGTTTTTTGAGAATTCTGTGATATGCAGCCTGATGTGCAAAACAGTCGGCACCGGTGAGCTCAGGGGCGATGTCAGCGCACCCCGTGATGGCTTCCCCCACCCCCCAAACTCGTAAAATGGTTCTGAGGGGTCAGGAACTGGAATAGCCTCCTGGCATCTCTGGGCCTAGAAGACACCCTCGTCTACTCCGGGGTAAAAAGCAGGAAAGGGCTTTCCATCTCTGACGCTCATTGCGAAAAACCCCAGTCGTCCCGCATCGTCCGCGGGCCTGTGGGGCGTTAAGGTGATGCTGGGGCCCCCCAATCTCATCACACACACTGAACAAGGAGCGTGTGCACACGGAGGGTGGCCCCGCCGCTGACCTCCCTTCATGGCCCAGGCCCTACAACGCAGAGAAGCTCTCTCTGGTGATGGCTCGACCCCCCAGGTGGACCCGGGCTGTCTGAAGCCCTTTGTGATAGATGGCTGCCCCCAGGTCTGAGTCCCTCAGTGATCTACGGTCCCACATGACCTTGCCTACTTCCCAACCTCGCTTCAATCAAAACGCCCACTGACTGAAGGTGATTGTTCTCTGTTGGGAAGAAAGAAACCTCGTGATTTGCAGTTTCAGTCACACTGCAGGTGAAGGAAAGCAGGTATTAGCAGTTTGTATCCTACTTTCCAAGAGAGTGGTGGGCCGTGGCCTTGGTACAAATCATGAAAAACGCGTCTTTCCACTATTTCCTAAACTAAATTCCAGAAAAATCAAAGCTCAAGCACCTTCGCTTCGTTTTTACTATCCGTAAGATTTTGTAACATCACATTTAATAAATATCGTCGAAATGGAGAGTAACAAATGTCATGAGAATTATTTAAGCCGAGTGCGTGAATCGCCGTGAAAACAGTCGGAAGGCATCAGGTCATGAGTTAGAGCTGATCCTGACGAAGCATGACTCAGATTATGTGGTTGTTTTCGGCAAAGCATGTCTGACAGCGGCAAACTGAAGTTGTATTAACAACGTCGTATCGTGAGGCATGGGAGGGTGACTGAGTGGCCACCCAGCAGTTTCGCAAATTCTTGCCGTGTGTGCACACACACGGGTGCGTCGTGTACACACGTAACATACTGTCCCTGTACGTCGGGGAGGCATGAGGAGGGCCGTGTGTAAGGCCAGCCTAGGCTTTGGAGACAGGACAGACGGGTCCCAGGAAAGAACGTTGGCGGGGAAGCTAAACACCTACCCAGGTCTGAATTCCATCTGTGCCACCTACTGACTGCAGAAGGTCATTTAAACCCTCTGCACCTTAGTTTCTTCTAATACAAATTATGGACAAGAATATGGTAAGAATAGTAACAACTCCGTAGCATGTTTTGAGGACTAAATGGCGTATGCTGAGTGGCCCTCGGTACTTACAGGAGACTTAATATATATTCAGCTACAGTTATCTTCATTTGTAGTTTACATTATTGCCCTGTAATCCAACTCACTTGATTTAACCCTTTATCCTTATTTCATAGAAAAAGAAAGATTTGACGTGATCTGCCCAAAGGCACACAAATGGTTATTGGCAGCGCTAGCATGAAAGCTAACGGTATTTCTTAGTTGTTTTAAATAAATTCATTTCAATGGGTCAAAGAACACAGATTTATAAAGTTTGAACTATTTCAGCAGATTCCTCCTTCTGGATACACAATACACTTTTCTTTAAAATAGTCGCCATTCAGAACACAATTCACGACGTTTTTTGGGAAACAGATATTGATTTTATTTTAAGTAAAGTCTTTAGCATGGAAATTGGATGCAGGGTGTGATTTTCTCTTTGGGCTCTAGTTCAGAGGAAATTGGATTTCCTAGAGCGCCAGCTGCAGAGACGCCACAGGTGTTCATGGCTCAGCAATCACAGTGGCTAATTGGGACACAGTAGGACAAAAAAATTGCCCTAAATCTAAATCTTGTTCTATGGCACTTTCATTTTTCCCATAGGAGCAAGCCCCAAAGTCCTTCTTCACTGGGGATGCTAATGGAAGCTAGGCACTGGGACAGGAAATATGGCACATGGAGGGGCGGGGGCAGAATCACACGTAAGGAAGGATGGCTGCTGCTCAAGCAAGGGTGGTCGGTTCCAGGGCCCTTCCACCTGAGTATTTCTGATAAAGAGTAGGATCAACGAAAGAACAATCCTGAGAATCTATAGTTGAAAGAGCTGCATAGCAGCTTAGGTAAACTAGAATCTGGACAGCTGAGTACAATCATGTTGGGTGCTGAAGGTGGGAAGGGCGGTGGGCAGATGACAGACTGCAATGATCAGTCTCTAGGGTTGAGAGCAAGAATGCATAGCCTTAGGGTGGACCTCTCTATACCCTCCTTCTGAAGAGGAAAGGAGATACACCACATAACATCCCTTCTCCCGTGGGCCACAGAAATCGTACCATATGCAGACTTGTTTTACGAACACCAAACCCAGGTCACCAGGAGCGAAGAAGCTCTTTTGTCCTAATATGTTGCTGTACATGCCAAGTGGTCCGTATCTATATCTGTGCCTTGATCCCACCTCTGAGTTTTGTATTTTTCCACGATGTAGCAAAGCCACTCCTATATTTATCCATTTATTGAACTAACCTTTGAAGACCCAGGTCTGGGGTCACCTCCTCTACAAAGACATCCTTGGGCTCTCTGGTCAGAGTTAAAATCTCTTCTCTGCCTCCTAAATCACCTCACCTCGACCTCTGTCAACTTGACAGGAGGTGACTGAGTGCTGCGCAGTGTTCAGGGCAGGTGTGTGCTCCGCAGAAGGAGACAAGGTGCACGCCTGGCTGAGGAAGCGCCATGTGGTCTGGTCTCATAGATTTCACCATGGCTTATGTCGGTTCAGTTTCTCAACTCTTTGGAGACTATGACCGTGCCTCCCTCAGTTTTGCTTCTCCAGAGACCAGAGGACTTCTCAGCACAAATTAGGTGCTCAGCAGCATTAAAAATGAGGAACTGATGAAAACATGGATTAACACACACGTGTTTCTTCCTTGGTACCAGTGACGGGCAGGGGTGGTTGTAAACAAAGCCTTTCCTCGGAGCAATTTTCTGTCATATCCTATTCTGATGCTACCTTGGTAATATTTCTATTCAGCTTGGAAATAGGCTTGGATTAAACATTGACGTGTAAAGCGACTTGGAATTAGGGATTCATGTTAAATCTGGATTTCTTAACAAAATTCCCTTCTATCCCCATGTAGACCAGATACCCTCTTGGCCACTTAATCATGTCATCCTAGGATAGATACTTAAGTTCACTAATCTTTCCTTTACTGGCCTTTAAAATGGGAAGAATAATCACATAGACTTGTGGACTTTGGGAGGAATTCAGGGCTGGTGCTCAGCATAGGGCTCAATCATCGATAAACTTCGTTATATCCAAAGTGACCCCAGGGAGGGGGTGTGGTGTGAAAATGACATCAAAGCATGCAGTGCTCTCTCGTCGTTACTACTGACTGCTGTCTTGGATGATGCCTCACGACCCCTAAGTTTCTTTATCTTTTATGGTCTTGTTATGAACAAAGAACTCCTGAATGCCAGACAAGCTTGCCTTCAATGGCAGATTGTGTGGAACGTTCCATGACGTTAGTGGCTTTCTCCTACAAATAACTACTAAGGAGTAAAACCCTTCAAAATGTTAAGTTGTAATAAATTAAACAGAACTGTATCTTTATCCTCCACAAAGATTTTATAAAACATTGTATTTAACGTTCTTTATAATTGCTTGTTGTTCACCTGACCAGCCTCCAAAAAAACTAATAAGAAAATCTGAATTTTTTTTCAAGCTGGAAAAAAGAATTTTTTAAGATAATGGTATGTGCTGAAATGGATATGGAAATCCACTACTAAAAAGGATGAAAACCCCCATTTCTATCTGATTAAGAAATTAGCCGTGTGATCTACAGATTCAGTGCAATCCGTATCAAAATCCCAATATCATTTTTTGCAGAAATAGGTCCATCCTAAAATTCATGTGGCATCTACAGGGACTCCCAAATCACCAAACAATCTTGAAAAAGAAAAATAAATTCAAGGTTTGATACTTTTTGATCAAAACGTACTACAAAACTACAGTAACCAAATCAGGTGCTTGTAAAAAAAATACAGACACGTAGAAATAGAATAGGATAGAGAGCCAGAACAACTCCCCCTCCCCCATGTGGTCAAATGGTTGGACAAGGGAGCCAAGATCATGCAGTGGGGAGGGGACAGTCTTTTCAACAAACGGTGCCCGGAAGACAGGCTGTCCACACGCAGAAGAGTGAAGCTGGACCCTTAACTTACAGCGCAGACAAAACTTAATTCCAAATGGAATCCGAGCCTAAACAGGAGAGCTAAAACTCCTCAATCCTTAGAAGAACATACAGGGGGGAAAAAAAAGAAGACTATGCAGGGGAAAACCTTGTGACACTGGAGTCTGGAATGGTTTCTTAGAAATGATACAAAGGTCACGAGGGAAACGCCCCCGTGAGGATGGCTCCTCTTCAACAGACAGACAGACAACAAACCCAGAAAAGAGGAAGTAACGAGTGTCGGCGAGGATGTGGAGAAACGGGAACCCTGTGCCCTGTTGGTGGGGACGTAAAATGGCGCAGCTGCTGTGGAAACCGGTAAGGCGGTTCCTTAAAAAATTACAAAAAGAACTATATTATCTAGCAGCTCCGCTTCTGGGTATTTACCCGGGAGAACCAAGAGCAAGGACTCACATCTTTGCTCACTCGTGTACTCAGCAGCGTTATTCACAATGGCCAAAAGATGGAAGCAACCTGGGTACCCGCCTATGCATGAGCGGATGAGCAAACTCTGGTCTGTCTATACCGCGGAACATTATTCAGCCTTAAAAAGGAAGCAAATTCTGACACCTGCTACCACAGGGATGAAGCTTGAAGACACTGGGCTCTGAGAAACAAGCCAGACACCAGAAGACAGATACTGTATAATTCCACGTGTGTGAGGTCCCTACGGTAGTCAAATTCAGAGACGGAAAGTGGGTGGTGGGCGCCAGGGGCGGGGGGGGGGGCAGCGAGTGCTTGATGGACGCAGGGTTTCAGTTTGGGAGGTAAAAACGTTCTGGGCGCGGGTGTGCCGATGGCTGCACAGCGTTGTAAATATATTTACAGCCACTGACCTGTACACTTAAAAATGGACGAAATGGTAAATTTATGTTATATGTATTTTACAGCAGTTTAAAAAAATTCTTGAAAAGGAAACATAGCCACAACCTGAAGTTTTGTGATGAACATGGCTCCCAATGTCCACAGTGGCACCGAGGGCAGGTTTATCAACAGTAATTGACAGAAACCTATAAAAAGGCCTTGGGCAATGCAAATGAGGCCCTAATTAAAGACCTGCTTAATTTACTTAAAGGTAAATGTCCCCCAAATAGAACTATAATGGAAATACGGATCTGATTTCAATAAAAGCTTCATACCAAGGAGTTTCTTTACGACTGTCACAGAGTGGCCAGGCCCATCGACGTGGCTGTGGGATTACTGGGGCTAATGCTGTAGTTGAATAAAATAGAAGACCCTCTGCGTCTGTGGTGAGTAATAGATGATAAATTTTGACTAAATTTATGTTGAGCTTCTTTATTAAAATTAAGGGACATTGTGGTCTTTAGTAAATAAAAAAACCCTCCATTTACAAACCTGTCTTTATGCCTTTTCAAAGTAAGATAGTTCAGTGTAAATATATAGAACATTTGTCTCCACGTAAAGCGTAAAGTGTGACACAGAACCGTTACCTTTATGTGGCTCCTTGGACAGCCATACGTCTGTGGCACCGACCGGAACCTTTCTTGACCGGATGTGGTTGATAACTTCAGAGACACAAAGAGTTGACTGGATTCGATAACTACATTTTCTCCCTCTTCCAGATGCAGTCACTCTAGAGGAGAATAAAAAGGCAGAGAAATGAGTTTGACGTACATAATGAAAGAAAAATCCCACACGAGAGATGTAATTATCGGGGAGGTTTGCTTGCTCGTAACACACTTAAGTGAAGGGATGAGAGCGACCAGGCCAGGTGCGCGGACGCAGGACTCGCCGTGGGCAGGGACGGTAGACGGGAGTGCCTACTATCACAAGTGAGTAATTCATTTTGGTTTATTTTACTTAGTACTTTTTAAAAAAAATTTTTTTTATTAATGTTTATTATTTATTTTTGAGAGACAGAGAGAGACAGCACGAGCAGGGGAGGATCAGAGAGAGGGAGACACAGAATCCGAAGCAGGCCTGGTCCAGGCTCTGAGCTGTCAGCACAGAGCCCAACGCGGGGCTTGAACCCACGAACCATGAGATCATGACCTGAGCCGAAGCCAGACGCTTAACCAACTGAGCCACCCAGGCGCCCCGCTTACTTAGTACTTTTATTTATTTTATTTATTTTGTTTGAGAGAGAGAGAAAAAAAAACCATGAATGGGGGAGGGGCAGAGAGAGAGAGAGAGAGAGAGAGAGAGAGAATCTCAAACAGACTCCACATTCAGTGCAGAGCCTGATGCATGGCTCGATCTCACAACTGTGAGATCATGACCTGAGCTGAAATCAAGAGTCAGACACTTAAATGACTGAGCCACCCAGGCACCCCATAAGTGATTAATTCTTGATAAATGACTCATAATAGAAAAGTTCCTTTAGAACACTAAATTAGTGTTTGTGATGTGAAAATAACACAAAACTGTAAACAAATTCTTTTTTTAATGTTTATTTATCTTTGAGAGAAAGAGAGAGAGAGGGAGAGAGAGAGGGAGAGAGAGAGAGAGACGGAGCACGAGCAGGGGAGGGGCAAGGAGCAAGGGACACACAGAATCTGAAGCAGGTTCCAGGCTCCGAGCTGTCAGCACAGAGCCTGACGCAGGGCTTGAACCCATGAGCCTTGAGATCATGACCTGAGCTGAAGTCAGATGCTTAACAGACTGAGCCACCCAGGCGCCCCAACAAACTCTAATAAAACTAGGTGTGAGAGTTGTTTTGTGGTTGTGTCTAAAAAGTATGAAGACAGTGTGAATGTATCAGGGGCTAGTTACAGAAGCACAGGTAATGTGTCTGCACACGTGTCCACAGCTCATGTCATCAGGAGGCTGTCACGTGTGTTCTCGTGTTTGTCCTTCTCCATCAAGACACACAAAACCTGCAGTCCTTTCCAGAGAGAAGATTTTACAAGGACAGGCTATTTGCTAGTTAAAAAAAAGCAAAATGCAACCTTAAGTGATATTTTAAAGTTTTTATTTGCTACAGCTATAGAGCTGCTCCCAAATGCAGTGTCTACAACGGGCTTCATGTACAACCTTCTCTGATCAGTATTCACATAGTGGGCACACTGATTCTAATACGTTCTGGTGTATTAGTGAGTAGTTAGTGCTACTCACTAAACTGGCTAAGAGTGGGCTGGGCGGTATTCAGAACAGTGGTTTTAGGGAAACGATGTTTCTTCTCACCAAATGAGGAATGTCAAATAGACGAATTTAAATACGTCTCATAAATGCACCAACGTAAAGCAAAACAATTAGGTGGTTGGGAACGCACGAAGAAGACAGGACATTAAGGACCAAAGCCGCTCCATCTGATGTATTACCGGCACTTTGTTTAAAAATCACATTTTAATAAGACATTATTAAATTAATTTTCACAACATGCCGCTCTTCTGGGAACCCCAGAAATCCACCTGTATCACGTTAAGCATTTCCTGTTTTACTGTTATTTTCGGGAACCCTCATGGTTCACGGAAGGTCATGGGAGAAAGTCCCGCACATGTCGTGGCTAGAGACTCCGACCGCACAGGAGTCCACAAATGGTTGGGAGGACGACAGGTTTGTCGTTAAAGTGATAAGTGTCTACACAATAGAGTGTTGTGGACAAAATGACATGTTTCCTTTGGCGTGTGCCGTCTTCTCCGCAAACACGGTCACAGACCAGGGCAGCAGCACCCCACTGTCCCCTCCCGCGCAGCTCCCCCTGCGCTCGGCCTTTTCTCCGCCAGGTGTCACTCTGTCCTCCCGGCCTCGCCCGAAGGGGCCACCCGGTGTCCTGGGCCCTGAGCCCCCAGGGAGCTGGGGTGGCACAGGGCACAGACACCCACTCCTTCCAGAAGAAAGGGAGGCCCCGGCTGTTAGTGGTTCCATCTGGGCCGTTATGCGATGTGGATTAAAAGTCACTGGCGAACGCCTTACAGGTTAAACGCCCTTGAAGGGTACTTGACGCTTCTTCCTAAATGAATATAAACATTCTGATTGAAGACAGCTGGTACGTAAAACAGAAATTTCTCCGTAAAATCAGAATGAGGGGAAGTGACAGGACTGTTCTTTGAGCGACACGCCTTTCACTATGTGAGGAGTCCCAGGACGACCCACCAATGAGCCACCTCGCTCAGGGACACGATCTTATGAGGCATCACCTTTCCCCAGGTATGCAGGGACAGTAGGAGGATCAGGCACCTATGGCCGCTGCTGCTCACAGGTTTCTGTCGCATGTGCTGCTTGTGATGTTTTATAATGGATTCCCCAGGACGAGCTCTTAGGTGGAGCGTCCAGCAGAGAGCTTGCTGAGCACACCAACGACACCAGCCGGGTGGGGCGGCCTCACACCGGCCACGCTCCGCCCTCCACCAGAGCTCTGCTGGCCACGTCCCCTCACCCACAGCCACTCAGATGAGAGCCCGTGGGGCTTGCTCTATGGCATCTGCCATTATGCGCAATTATATTGTACATTGTCTTTGTTTAAAAATTTTTAATGTTTATTTTTTATGTTTTTATTATCGAGACAGACAGAGAGCATGAGTGGGGGAGGGGCAGAGAGAGAGGGAGACACAGAATCGGAAGCAGCTCCAGGCTCTGAGCTGTCAGCACAGAGCCTGACGTGGGGCTCGAACTCACGATCCATGAGATCATGACCTGAGCCGAAGTTGGACGGACACTTAACCGACTGAGCCCCCCAGGCGCTCCGTGCTTTTGTTTTCAAGTGTTTTGAAACCACTGCAGATTCGTGTGCGGCTGGGCCAGATAACGTGCAGACGCCCCTTACCCTTCACCCCCATCCTCATCCTGCAAAACTGTCAGATGTTACCCCCAGCGGGACGCTGACGTCCATTCATTCCACTGATCTCGGCCACACGCCCGGTTTACTGGTACCCAGCAGTGTGTGTGTGCATGTGCATAATCCTGTGTCACCGTGTCCCCTCCCTGTGTGTGAGCGTGTGTCCCCCGCTGCGGCCGAGACAGGATGTCCTTCCCCCCAGCGCCCCCCGTGCCGCCCTTTAGAACCACACCCAGTTCTGTCGGCAGCCACTTGTCTGTCCGTCCTCTAGTCCTGTCATGCTGTCATTTCGAGGATGTCTGTGATCTTGAGGGACTGGCCGTTTTCACTCGGCCTCAGTGTCTGCAGACTCACCCGGGGCGGGGCTGTATCGACAGCCGGTTCCTCTCTATCGCTGAGAGGCTTCCGCGTGTGGACGGACCCGTGTTCACCTGATGAAGGGCATCAGGGCTGTTCGCTGCCTTGGGCTGCGGGGAACAAAGCTGCCGTAACGCTTGCGTACAGGGTTTTGCATGAACACAGATTTCCATCCATGGGATTAATGCCCCAGATGTGACAGCCGTGGCGTATGGGGACTGCATGTTTAGTCTGGTGTTTTAAAGAAACTGCCCAAGTGGTTTCCATGGTGGGTCCACCATTTTACCTTCCCACAATTCATGGTGAGGATCCAGCGTCTCCGCCTCCTCCTCGAATTTGCTGTCGTCCCGATTTTTATTTCCGCCGCTCTGATGGCCTGTGGTGGTCTCACTGAGCTTCCCATCTGCATTTGCCTTATGGCTTACGACGCTGAACGCCTTTTCTCGTGCTTACCTAGGGCGTGCGTATCTTCTTGGCGAGATGTCCGAAATGTCTGTCCGTGTCTCTTGCCCATCTTCTAACTGGATTTTTTTTAATGTTGAATTTCTGGGAGTTCATTGAATATTCTGGATACTAGTCCTTTGTGGAATATGTGGTCTTCAAATACCTTCCCAACCTGTGACTTGTCATTTCATTGTCCTAACAAGGAAGTGTCAATGTTGACGACATCCAGTTAAGTAGTTTTCCTTAACGGATTGTTTGTTTCTTTCTTTACACGTTTGTTTTCTGCCGTCTTCCACTGAAAACTATACTCCATATGGTGGACACTTTGCTCCCCAACTTATTTCTATGTCCCCAAAGTCTAGAACAGTGCCTGGCACTGTGAATTAAAAAAAAACAAACGAAAACTAGGTAAAAATTATTTTATATAAGTTCTTTTTCTAACACTGGGAAACAATAACGGTAAATAATACTTATATTCTGTAAAACGCCTTTGAGTGCATTCTGATCATGGGATGAGAGGGCAGGTCAGGTGTGTTCCGCTCCTTAAATGGATCTCAGCGATCCTTCAAGGCGTGCAGTCCACAAAGCCTGGGTGTGTTTTCACTGCGGTAGGTGGCTCTGCAGTGGTGCTGTGACATTTAAGGTGACCACAGATGAAGAGAAGGAGGCACTAATTCGTGTTAGAAGTAACAAAACTATAGAAATTACAACCTTTGAGCAAAATAGGAATTGAAACCAAAATTAGCTTGGTCACAGGTTATATAAAATCATGGACAATTGCTCCTCACCCGGTGTCTAAGGGTGGCCGGAAGTCACCTAATCTTAGTGCCACAGCCGTCCGCTCTCTGCCGGAAATCTGTGCTGTCCCTGAACTCTGCGCCCCCTGGCGCTCTGGAGCACAGGCCCCCCTGGCTTAGCCGGTGGGAAACCGAACACGCTCAGAACCCCTTTCGGTGAGTCAGGCATCAAACACCAAAAGGGCATGAAACGGCCTTCTAAATAATTGTTTTGTTGTTCCCAGTGGACTTTAATAAAAACAGCCTATATCTTGCCCCGTGCAACAAAGAACATCCATGTCACGGGCACCCACGGTAAGTCACCCGAACGGTCTTACTTTCTAGTCAGTGTAAATGGGAAGAGCCTGCCAGAGCCACCAGCTCGGCGCTCAGCGCTGGAGGCCCTTATTCCTGCTCAGCGTGCGGTGCGCCCTGGGGATGCCAGAGACGCTCTCGACTGGGCGTCTCTCACCGAAAAAGAAAGAAACCTCGGTCTCATCAGGGACTTCATGGGCTCGTGACACTTCTACTGAAAAGTCCCTTTCTTGCAATTCTTAATAATTCTTTCTTCTTAGGCTCTTTACCCTTCAGAATTATTGTTGTTAAAAAAAAAAGAGAAGAAAAAGAAAATATCCAAAGTACACAGAAAGTAACATTGTTCTTTAGATGAATATTGATAAGTTCATGATTCTCATAGGAAATGTGGTGAATCATCCAGAAAGAATCCTCCAGAAAGTTTTGGAGGCTGTAGTCCATCTCATGAGCTGCACTGTGGTCTTTAAGTCCAGCATCCTGACTCCACTGTGCGCCTTTGAAGGCTGGGACCGCAGTCTGTCAGGCTCTGTGCCCTGAACTGGACTGGACTGGGTAGATGCGGGACACGTGCTGAGCAGATTTTGCTAAAGTTAATGACCAAGCCGAAGACGGAGGAGCCTAACAGGCGTCCACCCACCGCCACAGGACCATCCGGTAGCGCCGCCCACAGGGGTGAGGAAGGACTGCATAGAGGTGAGGATGGGCAGGGCTTTCAGGAACAAATTCCAGGCTGGGCTTTGCACGACGGCCTCCCCTTCTCAAGACAGCCAAATCACTTCCTCATTTTAACCAAAATAGGGTAAATAAGTAACTTTACGTAAAACTGAGTTTTAGATCAGTGCGTTAGTAATGGCTGTGTTACAAAATTCATTGTAACTTTATTATTTCTAAACTTTATTAGTGATATTAACAATATAAGGAAAAAACAATTTGACCTTCCCCATTTAAGGGTATCTACTGTTAATGTACTTTAAATTAGTGATATAGTAAATAAAAAGCATTAATTGTACCCCAATGCAAGAATGACTGATTATTTCATGTTTGGGTTTCAGAGGATTATAGTAAAATATAGTATTGTATTATTATTTACATAATTATACACTGTATCCATGTTATATATTACTATATTATATACTATATAATTACATTACATACTTTTAAATACATATTTACATACAATTATCTAGTTCTTATGTAACATAATTATTATAATACTATAAATTAAGAGATTGATTGAAATCTAATAATATAACTTACCATGAAAAATAGACTCATATGACCTTCTGTTTGAAAATTTTGTGTTTTGGGCTAAAGAGGACCACACCTATTTATTTTCCTTTCTTCCTTTTTTGTTTTGCTTCTTTATTTATTTTAATATTTTTAACATTAATTTATTTCTGAGAAAGACAGAGCACGAGCAGGGAGGGTAGAGAGAGAGAGAGAGGGAGACACAGAATAGGAAGCAGCTCCAGGCTCTGAGCTGTCAGCACAGAGCCGGATGTGGGGCTAGAACTCACGAACCTCGAGATCATGACCTGAGCCGAAGTCGGATGGTCAACCGACCGAGCCCCCCAGGCGCCCTGTTTGTTTATTTCGCCATATGTTTTTGCTAAGGGCTCATTATGAATATATGACTTCAATAGTATACGGTTCTGCATTAAAGAGCGTTCAGCACTGCACACCAGCCCTGGGAGCCTCCTGGCTGTAGGAGGAACGGCTGAGTGAACGCCCTGAGCGTGAGCGCAACCTCTTGCGACCTTTGGTGACCTCTGGTGACCACCTCCAAAGTAGAATCCCATTTGGAGCCCCTCAGAATGGTTCTGTTGGTAACAAAAAATATACTTATTTTAATGGCATTAAATATAGACATTGAGCAGCTGTGTTTAGCGCCTTTGTTCACATAGACCCTCCGCTCCAGCCTCGAAGACCCTGGGGATTCGTCAACTACAGGGAAACAGGCTGTTTCCAAGAATGAACATTTGTCCGACAGCAAAGGCGCAACCGCACAGTCCCCCCCGCGCCCTCTCCCTGCTCCCCCCACGGACCGGGGCCTCTGGGTTCTGGGGAGTGTGCGTGGACGGATTCTAGAACCTGAGAGTGTGCCCAGCAGACGCTGGACATGTGATGTTGTTCTCATCAAAGTCATCTACAGCGCTCCTGGTGTCGGGCTGGATGGCCACTGTCTGGGGCTTGTTAGGAAAACAGTGCGCCCCAAACACCACCCCTTCTCTTCCCAGCTCCCGAGTGGGAAAGATGTCCACGACTTCCCCTGAGAAGTCCTCACCATGAAGGACGACGCCAGGGCTCACCTGGGCCACCGTGGCGCGCGCGCTCCCTGCCCCAGGGTAGCTATACTGGGCATCGCATGAGATCGTCACTCATTACTTGGTTGTCACCACTGTGGACACCGCTGACAGACGAGCCTGAGGCTCGCCGTGTCCCTCGGTGACAGGCCACTGTGTGCGTGCACGCTCACCTGCCCAGGTGCCGCTGAGGGTCACGTCCGGACCCTCCCAGTTAAGGAGGCTCCTCCTGCCACAAACGCACATGTTGGGTGTCAGTCGGGCAGGCGTGCTCCCCCGCCCCTCTCTGGTTACCCTCTCCTGCCTACTGCGCGGTGCCCTCCTCTCTGCTGGCTGCAGACACCAGTCCACATCTTTCTAGGGAAGACGCTTCCCATTTCCACAACATTTGTCGGAGAAAATTCTCCAGGTCGGAAGTAACCCTGGATGTTGGGCGGTTGCACGCACTGACTTCTACCTCCCGGGCTCCTGGCGGGGATCCGCCTGGACGCTCAGACCAGCTGTGACAGGTGTGTCTTGGTGCCCAGGGTCAGAGACCTCCCAGGAGGGGTGGGCGTGGGGGCCCACGGCCTTCCTCATGCTGGGCTCCGGGGACACCCTCTCCGTTTCCTCCTTCAGCGCCCGTCTCCCCATTTGCTCTGTTCTCACTTGGCGGCGCCCGGGCCTCCGCCTTCTCTCCCTTCTCCTGACCTCTGCCGCGCAAATTTCAACACTCCGACTTTTCCTTTCAAAGTGAATTTCTGAATCATCTTCTCCTTAAAAAAAGGTGCCGGTGGTGCCTGGGGGGCTCAGTGGGCCCAGAGTCCGCCTCTTGGTTTCGGCTCAGGTCCTCATGTCAGGGGTCGCGGATGGAGCCCAGCGCGGAGCCTGCCCGGGATTCTCTCTCTCCAGCTCTCTCTGCCCCTCCCCTGCTCTCTTCTCTTTCTTTAAAAAATAGATAAATAAAGCATTCCGTTCTTGTTTTGTAAATGTGATCGTCCTTTCCCACAACCGAGGGCTGTGACGGAGGTCCCGGTCTCTCCTCCGTTTTGGCCTGTCGGCTCGTCCAGTGCCTCTCCCACGAGGGGACGTGCTCAGACCGCGGGGGCGCGCCCTCCGCCGCCCTCTCTCGCCCGGGGCCCGGGCCACGCGGTCACCGGGGCTGTGCAAAGCGGCCCTGGCGGAAAGCCGGGGGGCGGCCGCCCCCCGCGCACCCCTGCTCCGCAGGCTGCGTTCCCGGCCCCGCGAGGGTCGGGGGCGCCCGGGCTGCGTCTCGCCGGCTCTCCGGGGCCGCCTCGGGCGCCGCCGTGTGGCGCGCGCAGGGCTGTGCGTGTCTGCGCCAGAGCCGTCAGCGCGAGCCACTGCGCGGGCGCAACGTCCGCTTTTCGGAGCACACGGAGTACGGTGCTGCACTGTGCTTATCAACGTATGTTACAGGAAAGCGCAACGGGCGTGTCAGGAGATGACCGTTCCCCTCCCCGGGGCGGGGGCGGCGCTGCGTGGCTTTTTGATACAAGAACCTATAAACGCCCGAGTCGCAGACGTAACCTCGATTTCTGACAAAAGTCAACTTCTTGGGCGAAAATTTTGAAAATGTTATGAAACACACAAAATAATAGGGGCCATGGGGTCAGAGGTACAGACGCTTCCTTTTCAGTAAAATAAATACATTTCAGAAGACCAGCTTACGGAAAGGCATTTTCCTTTCAGCTGAGTAATTGTTCGCTATTACCCTTCGTTAAAATATATGCGATCGCTCTAGATGAAAATATCGGGCCGTTGGATGTAATAAAATAAAAATTCACGAAGAAACCTCATCAAAGGACAACAATAGCAACAATATTCAAATAAAAGATTAACCCAAAGTCCGTAATTACACAGCTCAAAATTCAGGATTATCGCCGGCAAACTCAAAAAAACATCCGAAGTCAAAAGAGGTGGCATATGAGGCCTGAACAGAGTGCGGCCCGCTGGGCACCGCCCCCCCACAGACAGGCCGTCCCGATGATGCTCCTCCCCTGACCTCCCTGTCCTGACATTCCGATGACCCATCCAGGGGGCCCATGGGAGGCCCCTTCCCCACCTGGGACTCACCACCCCACAGCGGCGCAGCCTCCTGCGCCACATCCCGGGGGGAGACGACAGGCTACCCAGGCAGGTCAGTGGGCATCTAGCTTTAGTGAACAGCGTCCCTCTGCTGGGTTCCGCTCCAAGGTGACCAGGGACGTACTCGGAGCCGGCAGCACAGCTTTTTAAAAATGAAATTATAAAAATGCTGCTTCTTTTGAACCTTGATTGTTCGCAAGGCTTTTCAAACTCCGTCTTTTACACACACACTCACACTCACACACACGAAATCTAGAACTCTAATCAGAAGCTGTAACCAAAAGAAGACATTAGGCACAAAAGAGCAGCAAGAAAACTCAAATTCTTATGTTTTGCAGGAATGATCATCTCTTTGTAAGACGCGTTTCTTCCTGCTTTCTTGCCTCCTATCATTTTTCATACCCTGCTCTCCCCTGGACGTCTTCTATGTGCCACTAAAATTCACAGTTTAAATTCTACTCATTTAATGAAGCCCACCTCAATTGTCACTTTATCCAAAGGACTTTCTTTCAATTCCCAAAACTGTCATCTCTAGTCCCTAACTACCAACACTCCGTTAAAATGTCTCGTGTTGGGCCAACATCATAACTTGTCCTAGGGTTAGAGCGACAGCCCATCTATCTGAGTATCTGTAGTCAACACTCGGGAAGCACAATGCTGATGAGAATGGGATCGCTCACGTGGCACTGACGGTCCGAGCTACGGTCTGCACGCTTCATAATTATCAGTCTGTAGAAGCCTCGCAACCCCAGAAGCAGGGGCTATTGGTGTCTCTGCCTCCGCCTCACGGGACAGATTGTGCAGAAGGTTCCGCTAGTCACCGGCTTTGTGGTCAGGGACACGTTACCTGACCTGCTCAGACCTCAGTTTCTTCCTTGTTAAAATGGTTTCTCTACATTTACTGTGAATTTAAATAAAGTTTGTTTCTATTCTTGCCAAAATGCTGAACCAGAAAGACACTGACGTTATGGCAAGACCAATCCCAAAGACGTGCTACAAGTGTAACATCGAGACGTGAAGACACTTGGGTGGGGGTGCGGTGGGGAGATTCAGAAGTGGCTTGTGGAGTGTGGGGTGGTTTGTCTGAGGCAGGGGCAGCCTTTACAACTGTTGGAGGATGAAGTAGAAAAGGGGCTGTTAGAGTCCAGCTCTTGCCCCCCGACTCCCACCATTGTCTTCAAAAGAAATGGCAGACACCTGACTGGTGTCCACATGCGCTCATCACTTACGGGAGTATCATTCATAACAGAATTTACATCCAAGGAGGGAATGTAAAGTATATAATAAATTTAACAAAAGATGTGCAATACCTCTACAGGGAAAATTATAAAACTTTATTAAGAGACTTCAAAGAAGATCTAAATCAATGGAGAGAGAAATCACACCATGATTGGGAAGACTTAATATTGTGATGTCAGTTCTCCCCCAAATTAATGGATAATGCAATTTCCACCAAAATACCAAAAGGATTATGAAGAGGCCTGCTATTTAGAGGGAATAGTCATGGGTCAAGAAGAGCTAAGACACTTGTGAAGAAGAGTGTGCAGGAGAGGAAGATTGCTAACCAGACGTCACGACTTACTCTGAAGCTGCAGTAATTAAGCCTGTGTGGTATTAACAAGGGAAAGCAAATTAACCTATAAAATAGGCCACTGCATGTTTCATGATGGAACTTCAGAACACAGAAGGCATACCGCAGGGGGGGCGGGGAAGGAGACATTCTTCAATAAACAGAGCTGGAGAAATGATTGTCTCATCACAAAAGATGAAGCTGGATTCTCACACCTTAAGTAAAGTAAACTCAAGAAGGATTAGGAGTTAAATTTAAAAACAAAACCTTAAGACTTTTCCCAGAAAATATAGATGAATAGATTTTCAGATCTTAGGGTAAGAGAAAAATTTAAAACACCAAAAGCATTGACAATAAAAAGAAAAGATGCCTGGATTTGACAATATTAAATGAAGGACTTTTCTTATCAAAAGATAACTTAAAGAAAATGGAAAGTCAAATTACAAATTGGAACGTATATTCTTGATTTGCATAGAGAATATATAAAGAACTAAAAATGAGTAAGAAAATCATACTCAATACAATAAAAGATTGGGCAGAAAATATCACCCAGCTCTTCCCCACAGGAAACATGTACATCATAAATATGTGAAGAGATTGTTCACAATTATTCATCAAAGAAATGCAAAATAAGCTTACAAAGAGTTCCTAGTCTACATTTGATTGCTTTTTTTTTTTTTTAAGTCTGACATTGCCAAGTATTGGAGAGAATTGACAACTTCTTAGAGGCTTAATTTGACATCGAGAGAGAAGTACCAGAGAATGCCCAAGTGTGAAAGGGCGTTAGAAATCAACGTGGACCGCTCAACTGTGTGCTGTGGTCGCCAGTGATGTGGAGATATTTTAGAAGCCACTGCAGTCTAGGTCCCTCCTTGGTTCCAGGAAAGAATTCCCTGAAAGTGAATAGTCAACCTGTCCTGGAATTCTCACACCGAACAAAATTTTAGAGTGTGAGCATTTTCATCTTTGGTAAATATAAGTTTAACGTGTGATTTACTTCAGAAATAAACATTCCTGAGCCATTTACCCTGAGGTAAATATCAGAAAGATAGCAGTATTTCCTGTCTCTATAATACCACAAAATCAAACAAAGATCATCTCAAAATGCAAGTTATTTTCCTTTTTAAAATTACTTGGTCAAAAGGAATGCGCATTTTTGGAAGAAAGATGAATGTCAACTAATGAAATGCTTGACACTAAACAGAAAGCAGGGCAGACAAGGTTATACTCGTGTTTGACAACTTGTAAAAAAGTACAGAAATTGCTGAGTGGAATACAGTGAACTTAGAAGTCAATGAGCCCCTTCAATCTTTACCTTTCCTGGCACACTGCAACTCAAAAATAGGCAACTGTGTTTTTGGATGCTTTGACCTTTTCCTACCTTTGCTACCCACCCCTCCGTCCTCCCCACGAAGTCTTTGTGCTCTGTGAATGGAAGGTCTCCCTCTGGGGTGATGAGAGGGAGAGAACTGGAGAAGAGTCAGCAGCGCTGAATTGGACGAAGAACTGCATCTGTCCAGAAAAAGTCAGGGCGCCTGGGGATTCAGTCGGTGAAGCGTCTGACTTCGGCTCAGCACATGATCTCATGGCTTGAGGGTTTGAGCCCTGAATCGGGCTCTGTGCTGACAGCTCAGAGCCAGGAGCCTGCTTCAGATTCTGTGTCTCCCTGCTTCTCTCTGCCCCTGTCCCACTCACTTGTCTCTCTCTCAAAGATAAGTTAAAAAAAAAACATTAAAAAAATTAAAAAAAAGAAAAAAGAAAAAAGGGGGCTCAGCCAGAGGGTGTTTCTAACTTGGAGACAAGTTTGAGGTAGTGACTTCAAATCATTTCCCTGGTCTATCAATCTTACACAATGGTATGTCTATACACTTGCTATTTAAAGCCAGAGCTCTAAGTATTTGCCTCCCAACCAAAATCCAGTTTGTAAATAAACAGTAAATAGTCTTTAGTAAAAAATAAATAGTCTTAAGCAACTAGTCTTCAGTAAAAAAAAAAAAATGTGAGCTCTCTAGATACTGTGTGGGTAAGATCTATAGGGTTCTGTGAACGGAGAAAACATTAGAATGTGCTACGAGGGGACTTGGAACCCACTCCAGGGCTCATGGTCCTGACACAGGTCTAGGCTCCAGTTCCAGCCAATGTTGAAAATCAAGTACATGAATTGTGGGAAACAGCTTTGACTTCATGCTAGCTCTGAAAGCTGTTGTTTTCTTGACTCCTTTCTTGATGTTATTTTCATGTGGAAAGATGTTCCTAAAATATTACTAAACTGACTGAATATATCACTTCTTAAAGTTTATGATTTGCCTTTTATGACTCAACACTGAATTTGGTTTTTATTTTGAAGACAAATACCTGTGCCTTTTTTTTGGCCTATTTTGATTGTGTGTGTGTGTGTGTGTGTGTGTGTGTGTGTGTGTGTGAGAAAGAGAGACAGACAGAGACAGAGAATGAGAGGGAGTAACAGTTACTTAACTATTACCACCTGTCCTTGGTAATTAGGAGGAAAAGATTTCCCTCTATAAATTCAAAACCTACCATAAACTTCCTTACTGCTGCTCAATCTTTACTCTTTCACGAGGAGTAGAGAAAAGCGATTTTGAATAAGAGAGATTTGACCTTAATAGTATATTCGTCATTCATACCTGCTATTCTCAGAAGGGAAGTTCATATTCTCTTTCAAGGTAATTCATATATCTTTTTCTATTCTCATCAATCTGTCCATCCATCTACCTATTGACTCATCCATCCGTCCATCTATCCATCCACTTATTCATCCATCCATCCATCCATCCATCCATCCATCCATCCGGCCTCCTACCTGCCTCTCTGTATAGCCTTTCCATGGTTTTGTGCCTAACCCATGTGTAGATGCACCATGCTGGTTAATAGCATTCAGAATTGACTACACCCAATCCTGTTCCTCAGTTTTCTCAGTCTTACTGGGGAGTAAGTACCTGAAGTGATGAAAGGAGAGAAGGAATTCCAACAGCAATCTGCTAGTTGGCAAAAGTTTTTCTTTTTCTTGCATTATTGTTTGGGCGGTGTAGATATTGACTAATTCACTTGGCCCTAGAGAGCAGGATAAAGAACTGGGGGCTGGACACACCTTTGTATCTGTTGTTTTGACCATGCTGTGCACTGAGCACATTCTGAAATCCCTTGTCAGATGTGAAGTGTGATGACTGCCCAACAGTAGTTGTAACAATTCATTAGCTTAAAAGGAAGAAATCAATGATACATTCATTTTAAGAAAAAGACAAAAGCCACGTGAACGGAATGAGCCCTAGATACATTAGTTTCATCTAGTTGATTATTTATTTGCGTGTCCTCGGAAAAGTCATTTAACACCTATGAATATCCATGTGTGGTAAATGTCTATAATTATACTTTATCTGCATTTCTAATTCCTAATGAATTATTTTGAAGATCAAATGAGACAAAAAATGATGAAAACACTTTAGAAAGTATGAAGTGATACTAATACAATGTAGGAATGATTAATACTAGTAGTGATGTTAATAATGGTGCGGGTGGGGGAAAGAGATAAAAATAAAAAAGTGGTGCTTTAGGAAGCAATGTACGGATAAATCCTGATCCTCCAGTGGCTCCCTGATTTATGCCACGGAAATAAAAATGTTAATATGTAGTAAAACCTCACAAATCCTGACTAATTGGGGAAAAAGCCAATTTGAATTTCTGAAAGGTTTTAAAAGAAATGTAGCTCTATTACTTTAAAATGCATATAGTACCAGGAGCTACTGGTTAATCAAACTGCTGTGGAGATCTCCATTAATAAGTAGCTTACGATAATGTTTAATCATCATCGATTCATTAATGCAGTCAAATATGTACCAAATATCTGAGTGCTCTATTGCAGGCCAAGCACTGGGGATAAACACGGACAGGAGGTATTCATCCTGGCCTCAGCAGGTTCACTGTCTAGGGCATCGTGCTGACAAGCTCCTGGGTCATCACCGTATGATATCACAAGTGTTGTTACAGTACTCATATGCTCAGGATATCTGGGCTCACTTGGGAAGGACATATTTCTCAGTTTGGGGAGCGAGGGAAGACTTCCCATAGAAAGTGGCATCTGTATTGAAACCTAAGAGTAAATTGGAATAAGTCATAAAAGGCAAGAGAGGAAGTTATTTGAACTTTGTCCTAATGAAAGAACGTGAAAGATTTTCAAGTACGAATCCCAGATAATAGGATGTGCCCTTTGGCTGGAACATGAAGAATTGATAGGGAGGTGTGATGGGAGTCTGGAGGACAGGGGTCTAATTAGCAGGTGACCTCACTTTGGGCACAGGAGTGGAGCGAGGATGGAGATTTACAAAGATCAGAAACACCAGCGATTCGTAGGATGGAAGGAGAAGAGGATTTTTGGTTTTGTTGTTTGATTCTGAGATAAATTTGGGGCTTCCAGGGGGAGACTTTTAGCCGGAAGATGGATGTAAAGAATTGCAAATATAGATTTGACACTGGGTTTTGTGTCAGATCATCAGTTGCTGTGTTCCTTGACACAAAAGAAGTTTGTCTTCCCTTAGAAGATTAGCACAATTGTCCAAATGACACAGTCTTTGAAAGCCGCGCGATGCTGGCCCCACGGCAGCACTTGGCGATCTCTCCCTTCCATGGCTTCCTCCGCTGGCCCCTTCAGCTCTGGTGCTCTCCAAGACTCTGTTGCCTTTGTAACATTTCTTCTCATTTCCCCGGGCAACAGTATCCTTCTCAGGCCTTGCCTGATGCCTGTGAAATCTGAACCCAAATGTCTAAAATGATCTGTTGGAATATCTCCCAGGTTCCTCAAGTTCACCACGTTCAGGCCTGAGCTAACTGTGGCCCTTTCGCTCTTTCCAATGAGGGTCCTCTTCCTGTCTTTGATTCTGCAAACCATGAATCCACGAAGCACTGCGGGGTCTTTCCTCCCCTTTCCTCTCCTGCTCTAAACCAGCCGCTGTCTCTTCCCACCCCACCTGCCTCAGGCCAGCCTCTATTTTCCCTCCAGTAGCTGAGCCAAGGCGGCCCGACTGACCACTCGCTTCCTGTGTCTCCTCTGCAAAGTCACTATGGCTTCTCCTCCGCAGACTCCTTCCCCAGTCCCCCACTGGAGGCAGAAATCAATCAATTGATCTGTCACTTGCCCCACATTTCTTGGCGCATCATCCAAGCTTCCCCACATGTGACAGGACCCACTTCTGTGGCCTCTGCCTGACTTGGACAACACACATCAGTGTTGCTGACCTGTGTGCAGCCCTGCGTCCAAACTGCTAGGTGGCTTTGTTCTCTTGCGCGTGTTCTTCTTCCGCCTGGAACGTCCTTTCTTTCTCTCTTTATTTAACTCATCCTTCAATGCCTGGTCTAAGCTGCTTCACTGAATGGAGGCCTTCCTTTGACTCTCTCCCCATTCCCAGTGGGCCGAGGGCAGCCCCATTCTGTGCTCCCCTGGGTCTGTCCACAGGACGTGCCAGATGCACCCGTCATTGGAATTACCCATCTTGCCCTCAAGACACTTGACGCCCCAATATCATGTTAGCTTTGTATCCTCCAAGAGAGTCAAGGGCCTGAGGAAAGAGGTCATCCAGTGAATGTTTATTAGACTATGCTCTGTGGAAAGGCTTCAGTAGCAATGGAAATGGAGTAAACTAGTTTTTAAATAATTTCATTTGTTCTGTGGGTGATTGGAAAACTTTTCTGGGAGCCATGATAGAAATCTCCTCTACCGTAATAACCTGGGTAAGTCAACAATCTTTGCTCTTAGCCAGTTAAAAAAATGCCAACTGTTGTATTTTTAGCTTCACACACAAGTTATAGTCTTTCCTTAGACTTGTGTCTATTTAATCCTTATCAGTAGAAATGACAAATACTCTACTGAAGTGTTCTGTCCACGACTGACGAGCTGCCTGAACAGTCACGGCCACTGTGCGCTCGAGCTCATTGCAATGTGCGTTGCATGTGTTCACGTCTTCATTAGATAATCACGGTACAGAACGATCGGCAAAGCTTACATTATAGATGCGTCCATAAAAAGAGGTATCAACCTATAGATTTAAATTTCAGCTACTGCTTGGAGAAACCCATGGGGGCAGACAGAGAGTGGTTGGAAGCGAGAGATACACAGTACCAGTCCAGGTAGAAGGGACACATTAAATGACGGTGGAGAGACCAGGAAATTAAACGGGTGAGTTGGATTCCAGAAGAATAACAAAGATCATTTTTTTTAATGTTTACTTATTTTTGAGAGAGAGACACACACACAGAGCGTGAGTGGGGGAAGGGCAGAGACGGAGGGAGACACAGAATCCAAACCAGGCTCCATCAGCACAGAGCCGGACGCAGAGCTCAAACCCATGAACCTCGAGATCATGGCGTGAGCCTAAGCTGCAAGCTTAACCAGCTGAGCCACCCAGGCGTCCCAACAGAGATATGGTTGATGGGAAAGATACCTTCAGTTACGGAAGAGCACTGGAAGTCAGTCTGATGAGATCTGATCTCACGCAGAGGCTCTGCGGGCACCTGAGTGCTGGAATGATGTCACAGTGAGAACTAACACCGAGAGTTTATCCTGTGACAGACACACTCTTATTTCATCTTCACAACAGCACCACTGAGGTAGCCATGGCTGCCGCCCCATCCCTACAGGTGAGTAACTTGGGTCACTGTGAGGTTACAGAGGTGATAAGTGGCAGAACTGGGTTTCAAGCCTGGCCACACAGGCCCTGGACTCCATGCTCTTAAACACTATCATGTGGAGGGAGTATCTGGGATGGGAACCTGTCTCTGTGCACAGGAAGACACAGAAGAAATAGAGACCAGGATTAAGAGACCAGTTTTAAGATGATAAAGTTTTTGACCATTTGGGGAAGAGGAGATGTAAAGAAAGGAAAAAAAAATATTTTTCTGAGATACAAGCTCTATCAGAGGATTGTAACCTTTTATGGGTCAGCCGTCCTTCTGAGAATTTGATGTCACTGCGGCGTCTCCCGAGTGAGGATAGGGCATTCATGCGCCACACACTCGTGTGCACACGCAGTTCAGTGAGCTCACTGTCACCCGGGGCCACAACGCTCAGGTCGGGAATCCCCACTGGAGGCTGTAGGAGGACCAGGTTGTGGTGGAGTGCACAGTCTGGCAGGGGTGACAGCTCAAGTAGGGGTGCATGTGAGCCCGAGTACTGACTGCGAGGTTCAGCTGCTAGAGCTACAGGGAGGAGAAAGAAGGCACCAGGCTTTGCGGCGTGCACGCACCATGGCATTCAGTCACGTACAACTCAAAGGTGGATGGAACTACACTATAAATTCCATTGTTGAAAATAATGAAAGCCAGAGAACTAAAAAATTATGGCAAAACAATAAAACCAGCCATTTCAGAACCACAATTAACCAAAGCCATGGCATAAAGTGAAAATCATCCAACCGAGAGAAACCACTAAATTTCCATTAGATAGTGAACGTCCAAGGTGCTTTGACTTGAGGCTATTCTTGCCACTCCTCCTCGTGGCTCTGTGGTGTGGCAGCCAGAAGCCGGCAGCAATGATACAGAGAGATTTGCTGGGTTTTGGAATTCCGTGAAAAGCACCATTTTCAGCTCACAGTCAGTATTTTGTCTGAGTGCAGCTTCCTAGGAAATTTCCATTCTTAGAGCAGGGTAGGGGGAGACGTCTACCTTCAGGGTTCTACCAAAAAATAGCCAGTGCTGGCATCCCAGCTGCCTAAGGTGGTGACCTCAGAGGGGGCAGATGGAAGCCTGACTGGGGGTTGGAAAGGGAATCCTAGAGAAACCCCAAGAACTAGACAATACTAGTGAACTCTGGAAAGTGCTGTCATATCCTGGAGTACAAGAGGCCGTGTGCATGTCTGCGAAAGATGTAGGAGAGAAAGGGCACTGGTCACTCACCCTGGGGGAACTTGAGGCCGTGTCCCAGCAGTGAGTGAGGGGTAAGGGTGTCTTATAACAAGCCTGAAGTGTAAAGGCATATCTTCACACATAGATATCCCCCTGACAAAGGGTGGAAGATGTTCACAAAATGCATTTGGGAGAATCTGAGCCATCTTTGGCTGATTGCTATACTGACCCGGTACAGCACCCAGGAAGCCAGGTATAAAAATAAGCAAAGGGGGACACCTGGGGGGCTCAGTCGGTTGAGCGTCCAGCTTCGGCTCAGGTCATCATCTTGTGGTTTGTGGGTTCGAGCCCCGCGTCAGGCTCTGTGCTGACAGGTAGCTCAGAGCCTGGAGCCTGTCTTTGGATTCTGTGTCTCCCTCTCTCTCTGACCCTCCCCTGCTCATGCTGTCTCTCTCTCAAAAATAAATAAAACATTAAAAAAATTAGCAAAGGAACAAACAAACCAACCCCAAGAATTAGAAAAGATAACAAAAAACTTGGTGGCCATACCACACAGGGTATACAAAGTGTATAGAATTTAACAAAATGAGTGTAAGGTAGGTACACTAAAAACTACCAAATATTGTTTCAAGAAATACAAGATCTAAGTGAATGGAAAGATATCCCATATTCATGGATCAGACTGATCTATAGATTCAGTGCAGACTCTATTGAAAACCCAGCTGTTTTCTTTTTTACTTGTTTGTGTGTGTGTGTCTGTGTTTTCCCTGAAATCATTAAGTAGATCCTAAAATTCATGTGGAAATGCAAGGATACAGAATAAGCAAAGCAGGATAGAAAGAACAGAAATGGAAGAATCAAAATCCCCGATTTCAAAACCTACTACAAAAGCACTAAAGCCGTAACCAAGATACTGTGGTCCTGGTTTAAGGATAGAGATGTAGACCGATGGAGTACAATCGAGAATCCAGAATCCAGAATCCAGTATTTATGGCTAATTTATTTTTGACAGTAGTGCCAGAACTCTTTACTGGGAACAGGACAGTCTTTTCATCCAGTGGAGCCGGAACAGTAGGACATCCACGTGCAAAAGAGTAAAGCTGAACCCTCACCTCACACCATATACAAAAATGAACTCAATCTGGATTGTAGACCTAAATGTAAGATCTAAAACTTCTCGAGGAAATCTCTGTGGCTTTGAGTTTGGTAATGGTATCTTAACTATAATACCAAAACACAAGCGAAAAAACAAACAAACAAAAAACATGTCCATTGAACCTTACCAAAATTAAAAACTTTTGTGTGATGAAGGACACCATCAAGAAAATGAAAAAACAACACTCCAAATGGAAAAATATTTGCAAATACTCCACTGGCAAGGACCTATAGCTAGGATCTGAAAATAATTCTTTGATTCAAAAATAAAAAGACAATGTAGCTTAAAAGTGAGCAAAGGATTTGAATTGACATTTCTCCAAATAAAATAGATAAACGGCCAATAATTACATGAGAAGAGGCTGGACATCATTGGTTGTCAGAGAAATATGTTAAAAACACCCTGAGATAGCTCTTCACCCCCCTTGGGATGCCTATTGTAAAGGGTGAAGGAAACCAGAAAATGATGGCAAGGATTGGAGAAATCAGAACTCTCACACATTGCAGGCCAGAATGAAAATATTGTAGTGACTTTGGTTAAGACATTGGCAGTTTTTAAAAATGCTAAACATAGGACTAACATATGACACAGCAATTTCACTTCTACCCAAGAGAAATGAAAACGTATCCAAACAAAAGCTTGTATATATATTTACAGAAGCATTTTTCATGATAGCCAAAATGTGGGAAAAACTTAAATTTCCATCAACTGATGAAGGCATAGATGAACTGTGGAATATGCATACAAGGGAATTCTACTCATCCTTAAAACATAATGAAGTTCTGATGCATGTAGGTCATGGGTGAACCATGGACACAATGCTAAATGAAAAAAGCTGAAAGTCACAGAAACTCATCTTGTTTTATTCCACATAGAGGGATCATCCACAATCGGCAAGACCACAGAGACAGAAAGTGGGCTAGTGGTTTCCAAGGGTGAGGAGGAGGTTGGATAATGACAAGTAATGGGCATGGGGCCTCTTCCTGGAGTCCAGAATGGTTGTCACATTAGATGATGCTGAGAGTTGCCCAACTCTGGGGATACAGTGAAGTCATCAGATTATTGCTCTTAATGGGGGGATTTTATGCTGAATGATTCTCGGTAAAGGCATAAAAATATGGGTTTCCACTATAGAGAGAGCAAGGGATAAAGTGGATCTATTCTCCTGCCATCTTCAGTTTTTGTCTTTAAAATCCATTAGTTGTCATTAAAATGCTGCAGGAACAGGAAACAGTTCTTGACTCCTACTTTCCACTCTGCCAACTGCCCTTCAGACAAATCTCCGAATGCTCTACAGTGGCCTGACCAGATTGCTTCCTCGATGGCAGTGATATCACTACCAGTGGATTCAACATGGCAGCACCGTAGCACCAAGTGCCTCTTACATGTTTGGAATTAAATTAACATGTACAGTTCCATCTTTTCCCACTGGCCATTTGTTCGTACATCGACCCATTCGTTCACCCAGGCATTCAATCGCTTATAGACCTGTATGGAGCCCTGCATGGCTTCATCTGAAAGATCTCTGGCAAAGATTCAGGAAATCAAGGGTATAGTCCCAGAGACTTGGAGATGCTTTTTAGCCTCTTCATACCTCAATTTCCTCAAATGTAAAATGGGGTGATGATCAAAAGGAATGATAGCACCTATTACTCGGCATGTTGTGAGGATCTAATACTGCCAACACCGTCTCTCTCTCTCTCTCTTTCTCTCCCTCTCCCTCCCTCCCTCTCTCTCACACACACACACACTCACACACACACGAAGACACTCACGCATGTGTAGTGTAATAGAGCATCCCATGGAATGCTCAGTAGCACCTGGGACTGTTTTACCAGCAGAGAGACCGAGACCTGAGGACTTGCCTCAGTCGGCCTTGCTCTCAGAGGAAGCACCAGCCCTGGGCTGAACCAAGCATCATCTGATCTAATGGCGAATTTCAACAACATAAGGGTTAAGTCACATTCAGTTGTTAATCTTTTAAAGAGTCATATAAAAACCATTCTCATTTTTTCAAGTTTATATCAGCAAATGATGCTGTGGCCAATTAGCTCAGACTTCACATTTCTTGTCCTGGTCCTTAAAGCAGGACCACGCATCTGAAATTCTGACCGGTGCTCTGCCGCCATTAGCCAAGAATGCCTGTTTCTTTTTAGGAACAGCTCAGAATTTATTTTAGAATTACTCACGGTAAGAGAAGAACAATTTCCCCCCAAATGTGGCATATAACATTATAACATTAATATTAATAGAATTATCATGTGAAAATGCCTTGTTGAAACTTAAAAATCAATACTCAGGTTTGTGAGGGGCTATAGTTCCAGAAATAACTACACTGCAATTTGGTCATAATGCTGCTCACACAGCCCAAGTGCACACGGTGGGGGGCAGGGGGCGTCAGGCTTTTCTCAGCCTTTCAGGAAGCAAGACGGCCTCACTAGGTCTCCCCACATGGAAAGGGAAGATTGTCCCATGATTGGGAATAAAGTCGGTGGCTTTCAGACATGCTGCATGGCACGAATTCCACGGCCCACCGCCTGGTGCAATCTTCGCTTTGCCGAGGACCCCAGCCCTGCCTGAGGCGGAAGGGCATGGGTGGGGGGCTGGCACCTTTTAAGTCAACCAAGCCATCTTGAGCAAGAGGCAGCGCGGGTCCGGTGCTGAGCTTTGTCAGAGAACGGGATGCCTCAGCTTGGCCCCTGGAAGGTCAACATGAGAATCCGGTGCCCTTAGGGTCCATGTGAGCTGAGAGCTTGCTCCACACGTGACCCCGTGGTGGCTGTTGGGAGCGATGCAGGTGTCCTCTGAGTTTGCACGCAGCACACTCAAAGCCAGCTGGAATACTTCTGCTTTGAAGAAATACCCACCATACCCAACTGCCGACGCTTTTTCTCAAACCTTTAAGGCTGTGGCGCTCACGGACGCCAATCCTCACTTAGCTTTGCCCTGAGTAGCAATCATTTGATTGATGAGTGTTGCCAACCGGTTAGATTTGCTGATATGCAGTATGGTTGTCAGGAGGGTGCCCTGTGTGTGCGAGGGAACGGCAGCCGTCAGCAGCGATCCGACACCCCTGTCATCGCTTTTCTGGGTGGGACAGACATGGGCAGCCTAGGCGAGGGCCTCATCATGACACACACTGAAGTTGCTGGATTAACTACATGGAACTGGCTATAGTGCTACTCATCACCCGCCACTGCCAACCCGTTTCCGGTAAGGAAGTCACTCTTCATGGAGAATTGGTTTAACCAGAATCTGGGACCCTGCAGTTTTGCAGAATCCAGCAGTAAGATAAAAGGAGGTGGGCATTTGGATACTTCAGACAAGAACAGGATTGATGAGAAAAGGAAAAAGTCAGCCTTGGTGCCAGGGGTGTGGGAAATTGCGGAGACAAGTATCAATAAACAAAGAAGCTAACGCATTGACTACCTACTATATGATATGCAGGGCACTTTGTTAGAAGTTGAGAGGGGTCATCACAGAAAATTCAGTTCCTGCCCTCAAACAGAGTGGTAGACACTCATCAGGGCTTCCAACGCCCCCCCCCCCACCTCCAGGTGTTCATGCCATGTGGAATGCCTTTCTCTAGGTGTCACCTGACCTAACGGCTTGCTTATAAGAAACAGAGTATGGCGATCCCTTTCCAGATGAGGCCACACTGTGAGTTCCGCCTCACTAGTGATGGCCCTGCCTCTCCTCACATGCTTGCAGAGGGGCTGCTCGGCAAGGAGCAGAGGCTGGCCTTCCACCAACAGCGGGTGAATAGTGGAGGCCTCTGTCCAACAGCGCATGGAGACGGGACTCGGCCAACGCCTCCTGAGTGAGCTGGGAGCTGGACCCGTCCCAGCTGGACCTTGCGGTGACAGCTTCCTGAGAGACCCTGAACCAGAGGATTCACCAAAGCAGTGCCTGGACTCCTGACCCACAGACACGGCGAGATGGTCGATGGGTGTGTTTCTTAAGTCACTAAATATTGGCGTAACTGGGCGCTCAGCAATAGACAATGAATATAAGATTTAATTGTGAAAGAAGATAATTAGTGGAATAATAATCTCCCTCCTAAGGTAGCATGGGTACCAGAGGAGCGTCTAGACACTGGTTATTATCGGTCGATACGCGTGTTTCACGAGAGGCCCATCAAGTGTGGTGTGGCCCCTGTGGCCTTCACATCCAGGGCGCCTCTGCCAGAGCTGTGGTCACCTTGGGCCCAGTAGGCTTCTTGACCAAGCTTGCACCCTCATCCCACCACGGCCCAAACTGGTCAGCGCCTCTGCTCTCTGCAGCTTCATTTCTCTGTCACAATTTCCAGGGGCCCACGGGACCCACAGTTTTGAGGTACGGCCGCTAAGCCATCTCCAAGCCTCCATCCTTCCCGCCCAGTCCACCCTCCACGCCATTGTCAGGTTCAGCCTCCGTGTGTTCTGCTCTCCATTTGGCACTGAATTTTCTGTCTTCCTTGTGTCTGTTCATGCTTTTCCAGGGACCTGAAATGTCCCCCTGTGCTTCTCTAGCTCTTGAACTTCTATTCATCCTTGAGACCCACCCCAAATATGATCTGCAACGTGCCACATCACGTCTGTGCTGATCCTGTCCTCAGACTCATGCTGGTCCCCCCTTTGCCGTGGATTCGTGTAACGAACACGGTGTATACTTCTCACAGACCTCTCGGCGCAGTCTGCCTTTTATTATGATTATTTATGTTCATATTTTTAGCCCTATACATTTCTCAAAGTCCCAAACAGAATAAATCTTATTCATAATAGTACCCTGAGCGCCTCACTCAGTGCTCAGAGCGTAACGAGCACTCAGTAACGTTAGTGGAATTGAATTTGATTCACCAAGTCCTACTGTTTAATGTCCCCACTGGAGCCCAACTAGCAAGGCATTGAAGTGGCTCGGCGTCCAGTCCTGGGACTTGAATTAGCTGCCTACGCCTCCCTCTGACTCTCCCCCATGAACACCTTGCCCCATTCCCGCCAGCCTCCTCCTCCTGCACTTGGTTTCCTGACTCATGATTTCTCTCTTTTTTTGCATTTTCTTTTTTCCCCCTGCCCCTGACCAGGTGGGCTTGTCCCAGAGAGAAGTGAATGGGTTCTGAGACCCCATCTAGTATTTCTTCACATAGAAATTGCACAAGTAATTGTTACCATTTCTATTTGGCCCTCACTTGGGTTTCTAAGAAAAATGAAGGAATAGGTCACCATGATCTTATTTCTTAGGGTCCTGTGCTTAGAAGAATTCTCTGTCTTAATGATGAGATATTGAAGTTCAGTTCCAGGGGCCAGGGGTCCCTGGAGCCTGTCTAGGAAGGCACAGAGCTCCAGCTGTGACACACACGCTAGAGACATATGAGTAGCAGAGTGTGAAAGATCTTTCGTATTGTGGCAACAGAGCACTGAGTCAAGTGATTGGGATTTTAAGCCAATCTGCACAGTAAGGGATATAGAGTCAGCCTGGAAATTAAATTGCAGGATTATATTATTTTAAGCCTTATTTTCAAGAATACAAATTTTGTACTTGTGCACAATAGTTACTTAAGGAAATGGATGAAAGGGTAAAGCGAATGGTTGAGAAATATGCTAAGCAGATCTGACCCCAGAAAGAAGCCCAAACAAACCCTAGGTCACTGCTCCGTCTCACCTGCTTATCTCGCTCTGCCCCTTCGCCTTATCGTTTCCATGTGCATTCACGTGGCAGGTCATAATGCGTAAAACTCCAAATGTCTTGTACGCGCTGCCGCGGAATCATCACGACAGGCTCTGGAGACAGACCCGTCTCCCTGAGCCCAGCTCCGGCCTCGCACCCAGTCCAGGCTCATGGATGTGCGTCCTCAATTACTCTCTGCCGTTGGAATCTCAGACAAAGGGCTTCGGTAGTTTCTCTGACCTCTTGCTTATAAGGATTCTTTTATTATTTGTTATAGGTCCATGGTTTTCCCTCAGCCCCATGATGCTTTTATTCAGCAAATGTCCATGAATATGTGTGTCTACTCCTGTCCGCGGCTCTGATGCTGCCTTGTTCTACGACGCTCTTGTTTACCCCATGCAGGTCACAACATTCTCACAACAAAATCAATGCATCGTGCTTTAAAGGAAGGCAAACAGTGCTTTGTAGGGCAAACTATCCTTGACTTCACAGGCTCCAATACCTCCCCGGTTGGGGGATGCCTTTTGTCACCCCTGTGACCCCCACTGTCCTGAGCATCTGGGGCTCCGTGAGTGATTCCCTGTAGTGCCTACTGCCGGGGGCGCACAGCCTAACACATGCCGATGCCTGTCTGCTCTTTGTCTGCTTCTGTCTGCTGCATCCCCAGGATAATCCTGTTCGCGGGTGTGAGTGCTGGGCACACTGCATTTTTCTTTTCTTTCCTTTATTCTGAACATAGGTTTCACAACGTCAAGTAAAGCTAAAAAGGCCTTACTTGCATTGCTAGCCTTCCCTTCTACTGTCTTTGGAAAATCTCACTGCTGGAGATGGGTTGGGGCCATAGGCAATCAGGTAAAGCGAGGCCCCAAGGTTGGCATCTTCACGCTCAGGCTTCTGAAATTCCCACTGGGGGTTCGTCTGTGGTGCTGCAGGGTATTACAATCACTTTCGAACAAACTGAAGGTGTCCCTCAATTAACAGCAAAAATCTCATATGACGTAGGCAAGGTTGGCTTTTCAACGTATTTTGAGAATTTGTAAAATAAGTGCTTGATCCTAAATATGATGGGTGCCAACTGGTCTTGGTTCTCAACGACTGCAACGTGGCTTGTCAACAAACCGGATGTAGCCCCTGTTGACAGTGCTCACTCCCTTCCACAGGTGATGGGTCTGATTGCACACACGGACGGGGCTCGTGATGGCACCCACAGAGAATGCTCTGAGGTGCGAGGCAGCCTGCCTCCAAATGGGCCCCCTTGGGAGGCCATGGTCGCAGCTGGCTGTCACCCACGTTCCACGGCCTTCAGGGAGTAGGCCTGCTGTGCTCTGGACCAGGGGTCAGCAGGAAGCCCTTGGGGCTCAGTGACTCAAACCCTGCTGGACAAGGCGGGGAAACCTTGTTTAAACAGATCCTCAAGGCCTCCTGGGTCTCTGACCACCAGAAAGATCTCAACAGCTCCTGGAGCCTGGGTGTTCTTCCCACGCACCTCGCCCAGTCCCTAGTCATGTGTCTGGAACTTTTTTATTGTTCCCTTGGATCATTCAAGTCCTACTGCTTATCCTTCAGGTGACCATGTTGTCTTCTTCTTCCCTTTTTGTTTTTTTAATGTTTATTTATTTTTGAGAGAGAAACAGAGCATGAGGGGAAGGGCAGAGAGAGAGGGAGACACAGAATCCAAAGCGGGCTCCTTGAGCTGTCAGCACAGAGCCTGACGTGGGGCTCAAACCCATGAGCCATGAGATGATGACCTGAGCCGAAGTCGGACTTCTAACCAACTGAGCCCCCTAGGCGGCCCCGTGTTGTCTTTTCAACTGGACCGTAGGCTTCTTCGGGACAGGCCTGTGCCCACGTGCCGCGTCATCAGGACCACGCACGGCAGGGTAAGAGAGATACCAATGCATGAATCCTGCCCAGAAGTCTGGAGCTGACAGAGGACTTCCACTTCATCTTCATGACGACTCAAGAAACACGCTCTGTGGGCAGTCCCATTCAGTACTCACGGGACTTACCGATGGCCACGGGGACGCAGGACGTGAACGCGGGCTTCCTGGCTTCACAGCAGCACGGTCTCCCTAACACTTACTGGACATGGATAATGTTCTAAGAAGTAAACCTGCTGATTAAGGGCGCCCATGAACCTCTTCTTCTCATGGCCTATTTTTTAAGAGATAGGCATTGTCACTTTAACAGTAGCAGTGTCATATGTATTTTGCATGACCTGAACATAAAAGAATGTGACTTGGAGATTAGACCATGTTCGCAAATCTCAAGTCGCACAACATTGGAACTTGACATCATGTGTCCCACCATCAAGGCAGAGTTCAAACAAATGGTTTTTTTCCACTGGCCCGAGTCTTGCCGTGTCCTAGACTGGTGGGCAATCGTAGTGTCTGGAGACATTCATGGTGTTATATCCGGGGAGGAGGCAGTGTGCTCCCAAGGGTCCAGAGGGGAGAAGCTAGGGACTCTGCTGAATTTTCCACAGAGCCCAGGGAAGCTCCTGCAACAATTATCTGGCCCATCAACTTCCTCCCTTAAAGTGTGATGGCCTTTGTAAACACAGACAAAGCAAAAAGAACCAGAGCTGTGGGGTGACAGTCCGGTTTGATGCAGTTGGGATGTGCAATCATGTCAGAGCACAAGGCAGCAGGGAAGATGGGGTTCCTCCCTGTTTTCTGTTTGAGTCTCCACATTCTGCTGGCACCACCAGACCTCGTGAGGTGACTCAGCAGGCTGTGCAGTGACCACACCAAGAGCCGGATGGCCTGCTGCAGACTTCCTCACCGCGCCTCCTGAGAGGCATCGGGGGGCCCCTGACACAGGCTCTGGGTCTGCAGGAAGCTCATGCAGCCCACCAGGGATGCTGGGTGTGGCACCAGCAGCACGAGGCAGCCTGTGACCAGCATCAGCGATCGGAGACAAAGACAGATCGATGTGCCGCGGGATGGGCCCTTGCTCTCCCGAAGGTCCAACACCTGCTTCCTTAGGGCACTTGTGTTTTTCTTTGTTTGTTTGTTTTGTTTTTAACAACATGATTCTTAGGCTGAAATGGTCATTGCTACTATCTGGCACACCTGTAAGTTTCATATTCTTGGATTCTCGTGACTTTCCTGCCCTGTTTACCAGGGAATCATCTGTGTGCTGAAATACTACTGAACGTTTAGCTTTCAGTCCTGCCAGAGGACTGTAGGCTCTAATTTTGGACTCATTTGCTTTTTCTCATTTTTTTAAGTGGGGGGCGGTGATAAGAAATTAGGAAACCATCTGCTAATACAAAAAAGCCTCAGAAAGGTTTGTGGGAAACAGATCCCCAAACAATATCCTTAAAGAGTTAGTGCAAAGAAAAATAGGCTTTTTACGTGCAGTGTCCCCTGCCTCTCTTCACGGACTCTTCTCTGTAGAATATTCTTATAGTGCCTATTTATTTCCGGGCTTAACAGCTAATTGTTATTTAGTGCGGAGTGCGGATATTTACTCACCAAAATCCATTTTGCTTCATCTCGAGCACTGAGTAAAGGATGCCAACGAAGAGTGAAAACACCGTGGCCGTTATCTGCAGCTAACCCAAGACCACCAGATAGCCTGCCGATGTCAAATGATGTGACCTTGCGGGTGAACTACGTATGGCCGTGCAGCTGAGGGTGGGGTTTTATTGCCTACACAGCTCCCAGTAAGACGAGCAGTCTTAGTTTATGAATTTAAATTATACTCGTTTATTTTCCTCCAGGAACTCTGAGTGGGCACGTTTGCCTCCGAGCATAGATAGGACATACTGGCGCCTAAGGAAACCGCAAAGACCGAAGAGCAATAAGCGGAAGCAATATATATCTATCGAGTGCGTCTGGGACCCGAACCCCACCCTCTCCCGCCCTGTAGCGGGGCTCAGCACCTCCGCGTTTGGTCTCAGGGAAGGGGATGGATAGCAGGCAGCAGGGGGCAAGTGTCTTCCAGTCCTTGAATCAAAACAGTTTAGAAGGGAGGGTTCAGTGCAGCAACCGGTCTGGGAGACATCAGCCCAAACAAGGACTGTCCCCAAGGCCTGCCAGGCCCAGAACGGTGCCCAGTGGACTCAGGCAGCTCAGGGGGCTCTGGCTGTTGTGATCCATGACATCAAGGACCAGAGAGGTCCCTCCTCCCATGTCACCCCGTGCCCATGCACACGTCAGCAAGATGTGAGAACCCTGAGAACTTAGACAAAAATCTTGAGGGAAAAGAGGCCCCGGCAAGATGGGAGCTTGAAAGAAAAGATCAATTTTAGACAAAAGGTGATAGTACTTGCACGTGCACGAAAGAGACAACAGCACATGTCCTGGGGCCATGTCTGTCGTGCCAGATATGCATCGGGCCAGCTCTCCTGCCTGGCGCCATGTCTGGCCTAGACTTTTGCTGTTGCTTCTCCTCAACCAGCCCATGCCCATCGGTCCCTCTGTACCAACCCTGGCTCAAAACTCAGACCCAGGAAGAACCAGTAAAGACTTTGCATCTGCACAGGGGATCTCGGACTAGGTGAAATGTCCACCTAATTTAATAATATATTTGCCACACTGTTGACGATATAGAAGAGAACAGTGAGTGCAATGGCATGTTAGACCAGCACGGCCCGCTGGGGCGCGAGGCCGCACGGCCCAGGTGAGCAGTGCTCCCGGCCAGGTGGGGGCCAGGATTCCACTCCTTCACACTGCTCGCCTGGCCCTTTAACAGAGGTGGATACAGAATCGTTATAATCTTGAAATAATTCCTGACGAAATTTGATTAGTATTTTAGGCATGTTGCGCATGTGTCTAGATAGGCCTTGAAAGAAAGTGAGTTCCACGTCAGAGGTCGACAAAAGCACGCAAATGTAGTAGATATTCTCTGTCACCCATCGGCAGGTGAGTGACCAGCTCGACTGGGTGTGACAGCTTCCACACCAGGGACCAATTTCTCTGCCACGTGCTGTCCATGTGACTGCGTGTCCCCTGCTCAGCCCGCCTGAGCCCAATTTTAAGAGAGGCAACACGGAATTTTAATCATAAAATAACTGCGAGTTCTCCCAGGCATTGAGTCCCTCCCTCCCTCCGCCGACAGGGTTGTTGAGGATTAAAAGAGATAATGCATGTAAAGTGCTTCACATAAAGGGCTTGGGATCGCGTGTGCTGTAAATCACGAAATGGCGGCTACTGCTGCAGGACTCTACGCGAGAGGATCAGCCATCACCTTTCTCGGGAAGCAGGATCTGTGATTAGGTTTCTCCCTTCCAGTTGCCAGACAAATCAGGCTCACATCCTGCATCCTGAGGCCGTGCCCTTTCTGAAATCACGCATCTGAGAAAGCTTCCTTATCCCCATCGTAACTCATCTGAGGCCCCGCCAGCCCGCACTCACACAGCCACCGAGCAGACTTGCTTGGCAGTGACATTTAGGCGCATCGGAGCCCCAGGACCTCCCCTTTAAGGAAGCTTGCCTGTCAGTACAGGACGCTGGCCAAGTCGGCCGTCAATAAAGGCTTGAACAACACCTCGAACCTGTTATGAGGGTTTCCCTTTACTCCTTATTTTGAGAGCCACTGATGAAACACATCAGTGCATTTTTTAAGTTAAAATTTTGTAGGTAAGTTGTTGACATGGTTCAAAAGCAGACGTGGTAGGGATCTACGATCTACCCCGCACGGCTCTCGGCCCTCCTGGCTGCCCACAGAACCTCCCAGAGACTGTCTGCGAAGCCGAACAAGGAAGCTTCCTGTTCTCTCCTGTTCACTGCAGAGATGGTCGTCTGCGGCTCACTGTTCTGCGCGTGCGCTTGACAATATATGTTGAAATGTGTGTGTGTGTGTATACAGATATCTATATTTCACTATATTTATATTCATATAAACACACTTTACAGGTTTAGCTGAGGCCAGGGTCCGCTAAGCCACTTGTCTGGGTCACAGTGGGGCTCACTGTGCCTTGCATCGCAGGGGCTCTGGCCCCCGCGCCACATCTAACTGCAGTCCGTACCTAGTTAGAGCATCTGAGACACTTTTCCAGGTGCATACTAGTCAGTATGAAAGTCCTGCGCATGATAAATATAAGCAGTTTAAAAATAAATTATATTAATATCACATAATGTCATAGAGTAAAAAATACCTTAAAGCCCCTGTGAAAATGAGCGCGTGTGCAGGGGAATGTGATACCCAGCGTCCGTGTATCTGGTGCTAATTGAGAATTCCTTCTCAGCCGAGCCTGCTGTTGCCATGGACACGGTCCCCGAGAGGAGGCCTAGAAAATCTCTCCACACGCTCACATGCGCCAGGGAAAGTCTGCATACTTCCCCGCTCATTCTCAGAGAAATCAACGCGTGTGGCGACTTCCACGGGAGGATTTAGATGTTTGGGGCGGAGGGGGGAGCTCTGTCAGCACCTGGGCCACGCAGCCACTAGACAGATGCACGTACTATGCCCTCCGCATGGACCCGAACCTAAAAAATTAATCACCCCTCGCCAGCCCTAATGAGCTTAGCCCTGCCTGCACTGCGGCCCCTTCATGGTGCTTAATTAATCCTCTCCTGCACTGCGGGGGCCGCTGGCCCGCAACCCCCCACCCCTGATGGGGATACAGCCATAGGCGTGGCCGCGGGCAGATGGGGGACGGCCCGGCCACCAGGCAGGGAGAGGACGAGGTCACCGCCTGCCCTGCCGAAGGCCGTGAGATTGGGGGGGGGCATCCCGGCCAGGCCCCCACCGTGCAGGGCGCACATCGGCTTCTCAACAGTCACTCAAGGAGCCTGGCAAGGCCTGGACGGCCGCCCCCTTCCCGGCCACCCCTTTCCGTTCCACGACCACCCCAACACGGGCGCACGCGGTGCAGATGCGACGTTTCCTCCTTGGGGAGAAACAAAAGCAAATGTCACACAGTTTGACAGGCAAGTGCTGTCGTGTAGGGTCCTCTGGGCTCAGGGAAGCGAGGGGGCCCTGGAGGGACTGGCTGACGTGAAGCCTCAACGTGGCAGATGCTTACAGCGGCTTCTGCACTCCTCAGTCAAGGGCGGGCCTCCGGGCTTCCTGCCGGAGCCGCCAGGACTGCAGATGTCGGGGTCACCGTTTTCAGCTCGGAGCTCTCCATGGCATCGGGGAGACTCCGTTTAAATGGGTGTAGAATTTCTGACACTAATAGGACCTAAAAAGTCACTACCGCGGTATAAGACGTTGTAGTAAGTCATAGAAATGAAAACAGATTGCACTGTTCAGGGACGTTACAAGCACTCGATGCGAGACGAGTGCTGTGTGGCCGCGGCCGACACTCGGTTAAGCCCCAGGCGCGGGAGCCAGCACGACGGAACAGCAGGCACGTAGCGGCCCGCCCGACGGCGCTGCAGCACGTTCCACGGCGGCACGAGGTCCTCCGCTGGTGACGGTAAAATCCTTCGAAGAGGGAAAGAACTCTATTCGGAGGAATATCAAGGGGCTGGACGCAGCTGCCATAATAGGGGTAGAATCCAAAGTTACAACCTCAACTGTAAATTAAATACTATTAAATTACTTAAACTGGGGGAAATTAGAAGGGAAAATGCCAACAGTGGCATTTTAGTAAGTGAGTGGACAACGCATGCGTTTTAGCGTACAGGCAATCCCAGAGCGTGGAGCGGTGGAGTGGATCCCCGTGGACAGCGGCGCGGCCACGCGAGCTGGCTGGCCAGTGCCAGGCACACATTCTAGACCCTTCTGGCCTTTGTCTCCAGGTACCTGTCTGATGCCAACTGCTTTTCATGGCCTTTGTCCAGTTTCCAGTCATCCTCTGAAACCACAACAACAGGCCTTGGAGGACAGGGGCCAGTGCCACTGGGCATCGTGGTCTCAGGAAAGGGCTTAGATGGGGATGTTGGGGCGTCTTCCGTGGCTGGGTGGGGGGCAGTGCACAAGTGTTTGATGCTGTCCCTGGAGAAATCAATATGGTTCCTTATCCCCACCCCAAGTTCTCAACTCTTAGCAATCACTGCTCTTATTCAAGGGGAAAGCTTACCCCTCAGGTCATCCGGCCCAATTATTAAATCCTTCAATTGGGGACGCCACGGTCGTTAATGAACACAGCACGTGGCATCTAGCTGGAACACTTTCCATCACTGGAAAATCGGCTACTTACTTCCTCATTTCTGTAATGTCATCTACTTCTATTTATTGGTGATTATATTTTATACCAAAGACAAGAGTGGCTCAATTCATCTTTAGAGAATATAATAGTGCAGTTTTGCAGAAGCTCGTGTGTGGTACCAGTGGGGTAAGTAAGTGTGTTGGTGTGAAGGTGGCAAATCTGCTCCGTGGACCCCCTGGGACCCGCAGGCAGGGCGTAGAGGCTTAGGAGGAGGCTCTGTTTTCCACACGGGGAGCTGATGTTACTTCGTGATGGCGGGAGGACAGTGACTGAGGGGCCCTCACGCCACCCCAGAGGGGAGGCCACTGCTCGCCTCCTGTCACCCTGAACTGGGAGGGATAATGACACTTCGTTAACACCCTGTGTTACCTCATCTTCATTTCTGCCCAGAGGATATGAGCAATTGCTTTCTCTGTGTGTTCATTATGCTCTTATGTTTGGATTTTTTCCCTTAGGACAGATGTGATTTCTTTTTTTTTTTTTTTTTTTTAAGTAAGACTGTATAAGCAGGGATTGGGTTAATAGTGATTAGACAACATTCTCCTTGTAAAGTTATCGAGTCTCTTTAAGAGGAAGGTGTGGTCTACTCTCAAGAATTTCTTATGAATTACTCTTACACTTTCACACATTTGTGAAATGAATAGATGTCTGGAAGGTAAGTGGTCCAGAGCCTCTGGCGAGGTCTGAGGGCCCCAACACACCACCCTATGAACAAACATGGGGTACAGGTGGAGATCTGTGCCTGCCCTCTGTGGTTCGGGGAACGCAGACCACAGTGAATTTCAGGAAAAAGATCAGGCTACATGTGTGTGCTGTGCCTTCAGATCAAGGACAGGATGATGGATCAAGATAACCGGGAACTCTGCATTTCTTAAAGCAAGTCTTGGCTGAAACTGAAGAGCCAGCCCTCTGATCTGTGCTGTGTTTGAGACGCCCAGGCCCCCGTGCCGAGCTCTGCGCTGCGGGCCCAGTGGGAGAGTGACCCGGAGACCCCTCAGGTGCTCGTGTGAAGTCCTGAGCAAGGGCAGCATGGGCACCGGCTTCCTTTGGAAACCTTTCAGGTTTTTCTTTTGTTTTTTTAATGGGGGAGGGTGCTAGAGAGTCAGATAAAAAGTGTTTATCGTCATTGATTCCTTTTTTCCTTTAAACGGGCTGTGTACAGTCCCTGTTAGGAAGACCCCGATTAAAGCAAAACCCATCGCATTGAGTGAAGGCTCTCACGTTTACACCTCCATGACTGGACCAGCCGAGCTCCAGTTTTCAGAACATGCCCTCCCAGTTTCCTGAAAAGCTAACTAACTGAAGCAGCTGATGCCCTGCCCCCGCATTCTGTTGTCCCATGACCCCTGCGCTGTGGGGTGACAGTGCGGCCGGCTCGGTGGGCCCAGTGCTCATCGACAGACACGCAGTCCTGTCCCTTCCCACGGCTGTGGTGGGAGCTCCATCCCGTCTAACAATGCTCACGGAGCACTAGCCTGGGACCTGCACGTAATCCAGGAACAGCAGTGGCGGCAAAGGAGGGGACGAATCATAAACAAGATACGTGAATTCCAGGATGACAAGGCAGGCTCTGCCTTAGCCTTGTCACGCTCAGGCCCCAACAGCTACGTCAAACCCAATCCACCCTGCGTATAGTCGGGCAGGCTGCTGCCCATGGTGGCCCTTGGGCCAAATCGGCCCACAGCCTGCTGTGTAAATAAAGGTTTATAGGCACACGGGGCCCCTCACTTCCATGCTGGTCGTGGTGGGTTTTGTGAGACAGCAGCTGCATAGGGGACTGTCCAACGGGCAGATCTGAAGCTGTTTACCATCTGGCCTGTGACAGGGAGGGTCCCCTGACTCTGGTGAGGAGCTAAGCGTCCCAACACCCATGATGGCTTCCTGGAGCCACCAGTGCAGATGGGCAGGAGCCAGGCCTAAGCACTAGGGCTTAAGCACTTTAAAAAAAAAAAAATGCTTATTTATTTTTGAGAGAGAAAGTGAGTGTGAGAAGGGCAGAGAGAGAGAGAGAGAGAGAGAGGGACAGAGGATCTGAGGCAGGCTCCGAGCTGTCAGCACAGAACCCGATGCGGGGCTGGAACCCATGAACCGTGATCATGACCTGAGCCGGACGCTTAACTCACTGAGTCCCCCAGGCGCCCCGCGAGCACTTTTTTTAAAGAGACATTGAATCTGTGGCGTCTTCTTCTCAGCATTTCCTCATTTTCTGCCCCCGCTGTAATCGGCAGTAACTAAGGTAACAAAATAATTTAAAACCGAACACGATGACATGCTAGTTTCCCGAGAACAAAGGGCTACATTTGATTTACTGCTGTTTGGAGGCAAGAGGGGTTCTCAGGACTCCAAGCCGTGGTGAGCGGTGCTGCAGCCGCCGTGCTCCCAGCGTGCGCAGCGCAGGAGGACACCGCGCCATCAGGGCTGACGGCGGTCCGGGACCTGAGCTCTGGGTTTGCCCAAAGGCCTCAGTCGCTGACACCCCGCCGGGTCCCGCGATCTGGGACCCCGTTCGCAGAACGTGGGATTGTGGATTGCGGTCCTTCTTGGCAAACGTCCAGTGAGTCTCCAAGTTCACTTGGGTCTGTGTCGAATAATGTGTCTGAATGCAAGCTGCACGCGCCAACGGCCGAGATTTGGTCTTTCCAACGTGGCCAGTCATCCTGGGAGCTCGGGACGCGGGGAAAGGCAGTTTTACAATAGTTGAGCAGAAACATGGCAGAAGAGCAAAGCTGCCCGGTTCCGAGCATCTTCACGTTAGGGACGCCCTGCACCTGCCTGGCCTTCTGCCCTGAGACACCACTGCAGTCCGGGAAGCCCATCCTCCAGTCCTCCGGCTCCGAGGCGGCCAACAGTGGGGGAGGAGCTGGGGGAGGAGGCGGGTGGGGAGGACCGCTGGGCCGTGGCTGTGCGCTCACAGTTTGTTCAGCACGGCCAGATATTAAATTGTTTTGTTTTGTTTTATTTTATGTTTTGTTTAAAAAATTTTAAATCTTGTTTATTTATTTTGAGAGAGCAGGGGAGGGGCAGAGGGAGAGAATGCCAAGCAGGCTCTATGCTGTCAGCACACAGCCCATTGTGGGCTTGAACCCACCAACCACAAGATCATGACCTGAGCTGAAATGAAGAATCAGACACTTAACCGACTGAGCCACCCGGGCGCCCCTTAAATTATTTTTTTCAGGAACAGACTCACCATTCAGGGTCCCCCTTGGGCACACATCCCCATGTGGGGTCACATTTAACAAAACACCACGCCTTCTATTCATGGTTTCCTGCTGCTTCCTCCTAACCCCTCCTGCCGGCCTGTCCACCTGTGTCCTCTCTCACTATGACGTCCCCCCTCCCGCCTGTCCCCGTGTCCTCTCTCGCTACGATGTCCCCCCCGCCTGTCCCCGTGTCCTTTCTCACTATGACGTCCCCTCCTGCCTGTCCCCGTGTCCTCCCTCACTACGACGTCCCCCCTCCTTGGATCACAGCTCCCCAAGAACTCTTTGGAGCAGTACCGAGGTCTTCGGAGTCCCCACTGTCTCCTACACACTAGCTGATGCCAAGCCAGTAGAAGCCATTCCTTGGCAAAGACACTAGAAAGCAGGTTTGCTTGAAAAGTGGTTAATGGTAGGCATCTTATGATCTAAATTTCTGCCAAGAGTGCTATACCATTTCAACATACTTTTTCTTGTGACTTCTTACTCACTTGTATTATTATTATTATTTTCTTGATTTTGATTTACCCAAAAATATATGCCATCTGACTTTATATATAATTTTAATGGTTATTTAGTATTGAGAGAGACAGATAGCATCAGTGGGGAGGGGCAGAGACAGAGGGACAGAGGCTCCGAGGCGGGCTCTGTGCTGACAGCAGAGAGCCCGATACAGGGCTCGAACTCACGAACCTGAGATCATAACCTGAGCCGAATTCAGATGTTTAACCAACTGAGTCACCAGGTGCCCCAGGCCATCTGATTTTATATATAATCTTTGTGTCAATTGCTTTTCTTTTCTTTTTAGATGTTGGACACCTATTTTGTTATTGAGATTTATGGACTGTATTGTACATGACAATGACGATATTGTACGTGACAAATTGCTATGGTTGAGTTTTGGTCACCAAAGGCACTCACTTTCCAGGATGTGGCTTGTTTCTCTTCTTGTCCCGCCAGCACATTGATGGTCACCCTGTCTGTGCCCCAGAGTGACTGTCACAAGGGTAAAGGGGTACAGCTCACATTGGTCAATTCTTAACTGCCACAGGTCTGTGGATCCCTCCAGACTGATGTCAGCGCCATCCTGAGAGATAAACACAATAATCCTGGAGACATGCTGGAGATCTGTGAGTGTGGGGAGGGAGGACGGTGAGTGCAGGAGGGAGGGCTGTGAGTGGGGAGGGAGGACGGTGAGTGGGGAGGGAGGACGGTGAGTGGGGAGGGAGGACTCTGAGTGCAGGAGGGAGGACTCTGAGTGCAGGAGGAAGGACGGTGAGTGGGGAGGGAGGACTGTGAGTGCAGGAGGGAGGACGGTGAGTGCAGGAGGGAGGACGGTGAGTGCAGGAGGGAGGACGGTGAGTGGGGAGGGAGGACTGTGAGTGCATGAGGGAGGACTGTGAGTGCAGGAGGGAGGACGGTGAGTGCAGGAGGGAGGACGATGAGTGCGGGG